>SNQJ01S0011620.1:35105-84670 GCA_010110895.2 Picea sitchensis
CCTGGCAATTTCTCTGGTGGATGTAGCCCACACTAGGTGAACCACGTAAATCTGTGTCTCTCTTGTATTGTGTGTCCTCTGTGTTTTGTTTCTACATTTGTTTTATTTTATTGCTCCGCGGTCCTGTTTTTCTAACACCTCGACCATTCATCTGAAGGACACGTGGTGCACATCTGTGCCATGTCGGCATTCGGGAGTCCAAGGGGTAAGCGCTCCTCGTCATTTAACATCTCGAAACCTTGAATCCCGAAGCACCAAAAATGCCCAGAATCAGGCCCATGGTTTTGGTGCCTGGTCACAAAGGAGCAGGCCTGGAGGAGGGGCACTCATGTTTATCATTCGACAAGACGAGTCCCAAAGCACCAAGAGATAACTTAGTCGTTCATCCTGGAGAAACACATGGTGTGTGATTAGGTTCTTTGCCTTTTCTCCCATCATGATTTTGAAGCACAAGGAGCATCTCTTTCATATCCCCGAAGCATCGAAGACGTCTCAGACCCGGGCCCATTATATTACCGAATTAGTTCAGGATCATCAGATCAGTGGGGGATGCGTGGTGACTGTTAGGCCCTCCCGGCATTTCTCCCATTGTGACTTTGAAGAGAAAAGACCTACTCCTTCCTATCCACGAACCCCAAAACATCGAAATCACCTTTGAAGATAGGCATAGGGTCACGGCCCGTGGTCACTTGAGGGAATAGAAAGGGTTGTACAAAAGTGGCCAAAAGCATCAAGTTGAGTTTCAGAAGGGGGGCACTGTGTTCTCCAGATGCGGGTTCGATGTGATCTAAATCCCGATACCTGCTTGGAACGAATGAATAAGAGAGAGGGTGGTTGAAACTTCGCCTCATGAATTAATTGCAGGGTATGGATGTCCCGAATAAAAGTCTACCCAATATGGTCCTCTGTACTGGTTCTTTCCATGGAATCCATGCCAAGTCCTCGACTTGTCAGGGAAGCCTGCACACGCTAATTCAGCATTTAAGGGCTCAGCTACCCCCTGGCATGAGCCATGAAGAATTAATGTGGCGTATGACAGAGGAGTGCAGGCCAGATTTGATTGAAGAGACTCCTCATCCCAAAAGTCTAGTAGGCCTCTGTTGGGCAAATTTTTAGGAGTATATATACTTAGTTTTGATATTTTTCAAAGGGGGATCGATGGTAGAGCGAAGATCCCGACTATAAAGTTTGAATAGACATTCTATCTCTCGGGTTATGCATCTGTATGTGAGATTTCTTGTTTTATGACAGACAATATTTCTTACTCCATCTAAGTTTTCATCTCATACTAAGAGAGTTCGTGATCGACTAATTCACATGAATTATGGAAATTATGTTATGATAAAGGATTTATTGTGGCATTATTGTATTGTCTGGTTTTCTACGTTTGAATGTAAGAAGATCTTGTGTTTAGATGCCTTCTCCTACAGTCTGTTAGAAACCTGATGTTTATGACAGACCTTTGCATCACTCTGATACAGGTCTTCCCCCTACTCACCCTTCCTACAACTCATTGTCTGAAGTTTATCTAAGACCTCACTTGCCCATGCATGCCTGCCCTAGTTTCGGAGTTGAAACAATATCGTTTTGAGTTTACTTCCATTCGATCACCCCTTTTATACACAAATCGTGACATAAATTGATGGGTGTCAGGCTCTACTCCTACTGCAATCCAGGGGTGAGTTCCATCACCAACATTTCTGGTGTCGTTGTCAGGGATGAAGTTGAAAATTTTCCCCGATATTGAATGACATTGAGCCTTTGATTTTGAAGGTGCATCAGGTATCAGAGCCTTTGAAGATTGCTACTATGCACCTAGTGACTCCATTGTGACAACTCCACTGTGGCGAACCTCCCATGTCAATTGTGGCTTTTAGAGGCAGGCACACGTGGTCCCATCCACAGCTGCCTCTAGATACACCTGAAACTAATCCGGAGGTGGTTCTCGGAAAAGGAAAGGCCTCTGAAGGAGAAGTTGTTGCCACCAAACCAGGTAATCCACCATCTCCTTCTGTAGGAACTCCGTTTTCTCCTCCTCAGTTTCTTAGCAGACTGCTTTCTGAAGTTTCCCGTTTCCTGAATTTCAGGAGTGTTCCTATTGAGGTTTCCCCCCCTGGTCTGGGATTGGAGGGAGAAATCCTTATCACTCCCCTCTCCCTTGAAGTTGTACCTTGGCGTAGACCCAGGACCATAGAATATTTCCCCACTCCTAGCTTTACCACTCATCCTCTTGTTACTATTGTCACTTCTGCACAAAGAGAAGCATCCACCAACTTAAGCTCGCTAGTCTTCTCCCTAAATATCTTATTGTTTCCCACTCCCCTTAGAATCTCATCCCCAGTATCCCCTTTTCAAGATCCTCATCCTCTGATTTCTCCTCCACATAATATCCCTATGGTAGGAGAAAATCCCCCTATGACCAGAATGGAGGCCATTATAGCCACTAGGTATGCTCCCCTCATGTTACCTCAGCCTCTCAATGCCCTCCCAGCAGATGGTTACCTCAAGCAGTTGCCCAAGTTTACAAGCGAGGGGGACATAACTGCAAAAGAACACCTAGAAGCCTTTTACAGTTTTACAGATGATAATGTTATCATGCACGCAGACGTATGGATGAGGATTTTTGTCCATAGCCTTCAAGGCAAGGCTAGAAAATGGTTCAAGGCCTTGCCTCCTGGATCTATTGATGGGATCGAAGCTTTGGATAGTGCCTTTTTGAGACAGTGGGGAGATTAAAAAGACTTCATGTATTACATGACAGAGTTTGGGTCTTTGAAGAGAAAAGAAGGGGAGTCTGTCTCCGACTTCTCCAAGAGATTCAATAAAATGTACAATAAAATACCTGCTGAGATAAAACCCTCCGAAGCATCTGCAAAGATCACTTATGCTAGCACCTTTAATCCCGATTTTTGCCTCCTATTGAGGGAAAGAAGAGCCACTACTCTGGCCCACATGAAGGATGCAGTCGTGGAGGTAGAATCTAACATATTGGTTGTTGATCGACTTAGGAACACTGTTGGTAGAAGCATATATAGGTAGAGGCCTGAAGCTTCCCCATCCAGTTCATCTCCCCTACCCCTTCAGACAAATGAGACAACTAGAATGCTAAAATCACTTTCTACCAGGATGGAAAGGTGGGAATTAGAAGGGAAGCCCATCTACAGAAATCCCTAAAATATAGATAGTAGAGGTTTCAGGAAGCCTAATAACAATGTGCCACATGATTTTCCTAGGGAACAAAGGAGCAGAGATAGAGATGATCAGAGGATTCAGACCCCTCTCCATAACAACCTAGTTTCTCACGAGGAAGGGGAGGAGGTGGATGAACTCGACCCCGAGATCCACTGCATCGAGGACACTTCCCCGTTTCCTCATTTGACTCAATCAACATATGAAGAATCCATTATCAACACTCAAATCAATGAGTTGAGTAGAGGGGAAAAATCCAGCAACACTCCTAACAGATATAATCTCAGGTCAAAAAAGAAAGAAGGGAATTTTGATAACCAAGATCAGCCCCCCATAGTGAAAAGGCCTACTAAAGTTGCAGCAACCACTACTAAAGAAAAGAAAACCCAGAATAGTTCGCCAGTAGCCAAGGAACCTGTCACTGAGGTAAGGGAAGCTCCTAAGCCTATTCCCTCCTTCAATTTTGAGCATGAGATTCAGAAGATTAGAATTCCTGTACCCCTATATGAACTAGTTAAAAATGAAGATTTCAATAGGTCCCTCTTCAAGATGCTACAATCTGAGCCCCCCCAACCTTCCACTGACTCCATAAATCTCCAAGATGGAAATCCAATAGTTGTCCTAGGGCCCATGGTAGAAGATATAGATGATTCATCCCCTCCCTTCTACACATCCCTGAACATACATGATAAAGTGTTGCATAACTACCTCATGGATTCAGGGGCGTCCCATAACCTTATGCCCAAAATAGTAATGGAAGAATTGGGACTGGAGGTGACCAAAAATTATCATGATTTGTACTCTTTCGATTCAAGGAGAGTGTAGTGTCTAGGAGTCATCAAAGACCCGGTGGTTTATTTGTTTCAACTGCCCATGAAGAGTGTGGTCATGGATATTTTGGTAGTTGACGTCCCCCCCAAATTTGGCATGCTATTGTCTAGATATTGGATAAAAAATCTTGGAGGAACATTACAGATGGATCTCACGTATGCCACCATTCCAGTCTTCGGAGGGGAACAAAGGAGGTTATATAGAGAATCTCAGTTGGCCTACATTGTTAGTGACAAAGCAAACCCCACCAATCACCCCATCTTTGCACTTGACACCGATTTGGGGTCTAGTTTATTGCAGCTCACTAATGCTCCTAAAGACCCTTTCCAAGTCAGAAAGTATCCCAGTCTTGATTATCCAATTCCCCCTCTAACCCCATCTATTTGGAAGATGTTTTTCGACAGAGCTTCTTCTAGCAAAGGCCCTGGCGCTGGAGTGGTTTTCATATCACCTTGTCAAGAGGCCATATCCCTATCATACAAGCTGGAATTCGAAACCACCAAGAATGTGGCAGAGTATGAAGCTTGTGTTCTGGGTATGAGGGCTGCAAAGGAAATGGGAATTAAAGAGATAGCAATATTTGGAGATGCTGAGTTGATTATCCAGCAAGCCAGAAATTCTTATCGTGCTAATAATCCCCGACTCAGAAATTATAGAAATGAAGTATGGGACCTGATTGATAATTTATTCTTGGCTTTTAACATTTCTTTCATTCCGAGGGGGGAACATACTTCAGCCGATTCTTTAGCTGTCTCAACTAGTTTTCTCAAAGTTCCTCTACCGCCTATGGTCAAAAATGATGTTGAAATAAAATATAGGCCCTCTGTACCAGACAATGTCAAGCATTGGAAGGTATTCGAAGATGATCTGGAAATCAAAAAATTTCTCCAATCTATTGATGAATTTTCTGCATTGCACATTGATAAGGATCCTAACCCGGAAGGTGACCCTCACCCTGAGGTGTTTTTAAATGAAATTGCTAATCACCAGATTATTCAGCTGCCTAGCAATCACATTCTGAGGGGACTAGTCCCTTTAGAAAGACTGTTCGATGGAAATGATGTGGCAGTAAAGGGTAAGGTTTCAAATGAAGATGTTGATACAGCCGAATGCAACATTGGCACACAGGAGGAGCCTAGGTTTGTCAAATTATCAAGTAGTCTGGCCAATGAATAGAGGACTGAATATACTGAATTATTAAAGGAATTCACTGATGTGTTTGCGTGGACCTACGAAGACCTCAAGACTTATGACACATCTGTCATTGAGCACAAGATCCCACTGACGGAAGAGGCTAGGCCATTTAGGTAGAAGCTAAGACAAATAAATCCCATTTTGTTGCCTGTCATGGAGAAAGAAGTGAAGAAGTTGTTAGAGGCCCAGATCATCATCCCCTTGAGATATTCCGAATGGGTGGCCAATTTGGTCCTGGTGAGGAAGAAAAGTGGAGAAATCAGGATTTGTGTCAATTTCAGGAGCCTGAACAGGAGCTCAAAGAAAGACAATTACCCCCTACCTAAGATGGAACGCATACTGCAGAGGGTAACTGGTGCATCCAGGATATCCATTATCGATGGGTTTTCTGGCTATAATCAGATATCGTTCATGCCTGAAGACAGGGAAAAGATAACCTTCATCACTCCTTGGGGCACATTCATCTATGCCAAAATGCCATTTGGACTAATGAATGCAGGAGTAACATTTCAGTGAGCCATGGATATGGCCTTCATCGGGGAGAAAGACCAGTTTGTAGTGATCTACCTACATGACATCACAGTCTTCTCCAGGTTTGATAAAGAGCATTGCTATCACTTAAGGAAAGTTTTCTCGAAGTGATGAAGGTTTGGTCTTTCCCTAAATCCCAATAAATCCTTGTTTTCTATGATGGAGGGTAAGCTGTTAGGCCATATAGTATCAGCAGAAGGAGTGAGAATTGATCCCAGCAGAGTGGAGGCAATTCAAAACCTGTCACTTCCCAGGTCTAAAAAAGAAGTCCAGGCCTTTTTAGGAAAGATTAACTTTCTGAGGAGATTCATCTCAAATTTTGCTGAACTGGTGAAACACATCATAGCCATGCTCAGAAAGGGAAACGAAGTGAAATGGACCACTGAACCCAGGGAATATTTTATCCAAATAAAAAGGGCACTAACTGAGGCACCTGTGCTGATTAGTCCTGATTATTCCAAACCCTTCCTAGTTTTTTCTTTTGCTTCTTTTGATACAGTAGCAACAGTATTATTGCAGAAAAATGAGGAAGGGTGAGAGCAACCCATTGCCTTCTTTAGCAAGGCATTAAGAGATGTTGAAATCAGGTATGAAATCATGGAGAAATAGGCCTATGCCTTAGTGAAAGCTCTCAAAGCTTTCAGAGTCTATGTCTTGCACTCGAAGGTAACCGTATACGTTCCTTCGGCTTCTGTGAAGGACATCCTTGTATAGCCCAATATAGATGGGAGAAGAGGCAGATGGATTGCTAGAATACTAGAATTTGACTAGGAGATAAACCCCACCAAGTTGGTTAAGGGGAAAGGTTTAGCCAAGCTACTGGCTAAATCCAATTGTGAAGCCTTGGGGGTTAGTTTCATCAGTACTTTCTTAGGAACTCAGCAAGTTGAATTGCCCATCCAACACTCTCAAGACGGCTTATCACTGGCAGAATGAGCCTGGTATTGTGACATTTTGTACTTTCTGTAGGAGTTGAAGCCCCTGGATGGAATGGGTAAAAGTAAGGAGTTGAAGCCCCTGGATGGAATGGGTAAAAGTAAAGCGAGAGATTTAAAGCTCAAGGCGGTCAGATATTTCCTCATTGAGCAAGTCTTGTACTAGAGAGACCCTCTAGGGGTGCTGCTGAGATGTTTGAACCCACCAGAAGCCCAGAAAGTTATGTTTGATTTCCATAGAGGATTTTGTGGGGGGCATCATTTCTAGAAGATCACAGCTCACAAAATCCTCAGGGCTGGGTATTACTGGCCCACTTTATTCGTTGATGTCGGCAGAGAAATCAGGACCTACATCAAATGCTAAAAGTTCTCAGGAAAGCAACAGCTTAGACCACTACCACTGAATCCTGTAATGGCTTCAGCACCTTTTCAATAGTGGGGGCTAGACTTCATCAGGGAAATCCATCCTCCCTCAAGTGGCCAACACAAATGGATCCTGACTGCAACAGATTATTTCACCAAGTGGATAGAAGCTGCCCCCACCAGAAGTGCATCACACAAAGTAATTATTATCTTCCTAGAGGATATCATAGCCAGATTTGGTTGTCCTAGCAGGATTGTCATTGATAATGCTGCTTCTTTCAAATCTGAGCCTCTAATTAAGTTCTATGAGCAGTTCCATATCTTGCTAATTCACTCCACCCCCTACTATCCCCAAGGCAATGGTTTGGTAGAGTCCTCCAACAAAAGCCTGATAAGGATCATCAAAAGACTATTGGAGAAAAACAAAAGGACCTGGGATTCAAAGTTGAAATTTTCTCTATGGGTTGATCGAGTGACAACGAAGAAATCCTTGGGCACCTTACCTTTTCAGCTGGTCTACGGAGCAGAGGTTGTTTTTCCCACTCAGCTCACCTTACCTGTGGTGAAGTTATTTCAATATTATGAAGGAGATTTTGATCATATGATCAGAAGGATTCATCAGATAATGGAAGTACAACAGATCAGGGAACAGGTGAGGGATGTAACTCATAGTCATTAGCAAAAGGTCAAATAGGCTTTTGATAGGAAGGTCAGGAAGAAGGAGTTTGAGATCGGGGATTTGGTACTTAAGTGGGATACACCCAGACAGGATAAGGGCAAACACAACAAGTTTGATGCCCTCTGGATCGACCCCTTCAAAATCTCTGAGGTTTTCTCAAACAACACGTACAGGTTGCAAGATATAGAGGGTGAAGAGGTTTTCAACAGCCCAGTAAATGGGCATTTTCTGACGAAATGTTTTATTTGAGCCTTAGACGGCTCCTTTGTTTATAAATATTGTCCTTTGGTTCTTTGTTCATTTTCTTTTTTCATATTTTTGGCTTAGTAAATGACTCCATAGCACAATAGTAGGGTACTGAAGCTACATAATGAGTTCTTAGAGCATCACAGGGACGACTCTATCCCCCATGGAGCCTAATGTTAGCAACAATTTTTGTCTTGGGCACAAAAGTGCCCAGGTCTGCAGGTTGCATAGGAAGCACCCAAGTGCAGCACAGAAGAAATTCTTTTCCGGTTATAAGTCAAGCGAGCGGGCAAAGTTTTGTTGTTAGCAGCCGAGATCCATCTATAAAGCTGATCAATGGTCACTGGGATTTCGGGGCTGCCAATTTTCCCAATATTTAGCACAAAAGGTAGCACCCATAGTTCAAGACAGATATGGGTCGTCCGATCCAGTTGGGACAGGTGGCAGCCAGTTAGAATTACTGGGATCGATGTTTCAGGAGACAAGGGACCTCCCATTCATTGCAACTGAAATTGTCAATCGACGAAATGCCGAGGGCACCTTTGGAGCAAGGCCCACGGTCCTAGCACCAGGTCACATCAAGCGAGCCTAGGAATGAAGGAAGCCCCTTTTAAATAACAAATATTACCTTGACCATTCATCTTAAGGACACGTGGCGCACATTTGTGCCATGTTGGCATTCATAAGTCCAACGGGTAAGCGCTCCTCGTCATTTCACATCTCAAAACCTCGAATTCCGAAGCATCGAAAATGCCCATAATCGGGCCCATGGCTTTGGCGCCTGGTCACAAAGGAGCAGGCCTAGAGGAGGGGTTCTCATGTTTATCATTTGGCAAGATGGATCCCAAAGCACCGAGAGCGATCTTAGTCGTTCATCCTGGAGGAACACATGGTGTGCGATTAGGTTCTTTGCCTTTTCGCCCATCGCGATTTCGAAGCACAAGGAGCAGCTCTTTCATAGACATTCTAGCTCTCGGGTTATGCATGTGTATGTGAGATTTCTTGTTTTATGACAGACAGTCTTTCTTACTCTGTCTAAGTTTTCATCTCATACTGAGAGAGTTCATGTTCGAATGATTCACATGAATTATGGAAATTGTGTTATGATAAAGGATTTATTCTGGCATTATTGTATTCTCTGGTTTTCTGTGTTTGAATGTAAAAAGATCTTGCGTTTAGATGCCTTCTCCTACAGTCTATTAGAAATCTGATGTTTATGACAAACCTTTGCATCTCTCTGATACAAGTCTTTCCCCTACTCACCCTTACTACAACTCACTATCTAAATTTTATCTAAGACCTCACTTTCCCATGCATGCCTGGCCTAGTTTCAGAGTTGAAACAATATCGTTTTGAGTTTACTTCCATTCGATCACCCCTTTTATACACAAATCGTGACATAAATTAATGGGTGTTGGGCTCTACTCCTACTGTAATCCAGGGGTGACTTCCATCGCCAACATGTGGGACTGAACACTCTCAAATAGACTCGAAAAATAATTATGGATAGAATGAAAACAAAATTTGGGGCTTAAAACATGCAAGGATGTTGAGAATATGAATTCAAAAGTTGAGGAAGAAAACTAAATAATAGTAATGAATTCCCCAGTGGAATCGCCAGTCTGTTGTAGGATAAATGCACCATGTAGGAGTTACCTCCCTTAGGCTCTTCCTAGACATAAGAAAAAATATAGATGCAAGAAAAATAATTTCCTAGATCCAATTCATACATGAAGCAATCTCTGATATCAAAGAGTAGAGGACTTAATCATTGGTTTGACGGTTGTCCATGCATGTTCCTTGGTCGTTCACTCCCTTGAATATGTCCTTTGCTTTCATGAACGTAGATCTACACACAAAAGAATAGCAACAAACACCTCTCACAAGATCAAATGTAACATGTATCAATCACTTCTAGATCCAATAATATGACATAAGGACATGAAATATTAACTCTCTATAAATATTAAAATCACTATATACAATGAATTAGAGGGGAAAATCATGTGCATATTCTATTAATAAATAAAAAATCTTACAACTTACAAACAAATAGTTTGATGAAGCTTCTCCCAATTTCCTTTCCCAAGCTCTGTAATCAATATGACATTATAAGTTTGCTCTTTCTTTTTCTCCCTTTTTCCCATGAGAGACCCTCAAAATATAGGATGAAAGAGATGAGATGGTGGATAACTCTTGGACACTCAAAATAACAATATTCTCGAAGTCAAATTACGAGAAATATGAGCTTGATCCCGTCTCATTATAACTATTCCTAACTTGAGAGTAATAGACCCAGTCACACCCTGCATTCTTGTAGGATGTGACCAGTCGTGATTTGCAAGAGAGCAAGGTGTGACCATAAATTTGGGTCATGATATATCAAAGGAAATCTCATGACCAGGAAAAAGGATGGTGTATACTCAAGGAAAAGTGACATAACTCATTTTTTCATCCTGCTAACCTCTAGAGAATATTCACCAGGCAATCAAGTGGAAAATAAATGTATAACACTCCCCAAATTAGCCTTTTACATGTCCCTTATGTAACTAATATGAATACACATATACTGCTTGAACATGATGTGTGGAACAGGTCTCTCTTAAATAATAGGGAAGTACTTGTGTATTAGTACCTTATGCATGGAATCCTCCAAATTTTTTGATCATCTTCCATATTTTTCTTTCCTCCTCTTTATTGAAAACATCATTGTCTTTGTAATATAGTATTGGGTGAAATATCATGGGAAATTTAAATCAAAGGCCAATCCACTGAAGGTCGAATTCACTAACAAGATTTACATATAACCTGTTATGATACAAGGATGCACAAAGATTTGATAAATAGTTTGGATCTTTCATCTTCAGTGTATCAGTCAATTAATTTTTCTTTCATCTGCAAGTTGTAATCACTAAGTGTTATTAATTGTTTTAGAATCTGATGAATTCATTTACTGCTTCATTCTGTACTTTGGTCATTACTTCTCTAATTCTTGGATCTACCTTTATTCTATTATGACTTTTAAAAATACTAGGTATGTGAGCTACCTTTGGCCTAATCCACATTGGAACTGTGGATTACTCTCCTTCATACAACTCCTTCTCATGGGCCCTTTTCAATTCATTCTCCAAAACAAATAAAAATTATCTTAAATTCATATCCCCAATGAAATGATTTTGGTTCCACATGGTATTATCAGGCATCAAATAATTATGAAGATAAAAGTCAAAAATTAAATTTCTTCTCTCATGTGGACTGGATAAATGCATATTGAAAATTTTCCTTCTAGTTTTTTTTAAATCCATGGGCCTATTGGAGACAATTCCTTCTATCTGAAATCATAACCATCGTTCTTTACATGCATGCACTATGCTATGAAATGTGCATACAAAATTATATCAAACAGCTCACCAGCTTACATACATTTGTATTTATATTTACAATTGGGTTCAGCCTAGGTATATTAAAATCCCCTCCCCTTATTTTATGCACTGTCTTCAGTGCATCATGTACACACAAACAACAAAAGTTCAAAAATCCTCAAAAAAATGCGGGTATTCTGCCCGCATTGCATCCTCATGCTCCCAAGTAGTGTCCTCAGAACTGTACCAGGTCCATTGGACCTTTATAATCCCTATGGCTCGATTCCAGAGCTGTTTGATTTTCCGGTCCAGAATGTGCACCGAAAACACTTGGAAAGCGTGTTCTTGTTCCACCTGAATCACATTCCAATCAATAACATGATTAGCATCAGGTATATATTTCTTGAGTAAGGATACATGGAATACATTATGAACAACCATAGATGCAGGTAATGCAATCATATAAGCTAGTAGACCAATCCTTTCTAGGATTTCAAATGGCCCACAATAGCGAGCTGCCAACTTTGAACAATTTCCCAACTTCAAGGAACTTTTGTTAGCCTTCACTTTCAAAAATACATGATCACCCACTTTAAATTCCCTATGATTTTTTCCCTTATCAGCATATATTTTCTGCCTGTCTTGGGAAGGCTTTAAATTTTGTTTTATTTCTATCATTTTCTCCTCCATTTCCCTGAGAAAATCTGGCCCAACCACTGATTTGTCTACTGGGTTATCTCAACTTATTGGTGTGTTGCACTTTTTTCCATAAAGTGCCTCAAATGGGCTCATCTTTAGAGATGCTTGGTACCCGTTGTTATAAGCAAACTCTACCAAGTGTAGGTAGTCTTCCCATTTTGATGGTTTATCCATCACATACATCCTCAACATATCTTCAATCACTTGATTCACCCTCTATGTTTGTCCATCTGATTCTGGATGATAAGTTGTACTAAAATTTAAATTAGTTCCAAATCCATTAAATAAACCCTTCCAAAATTTTGAGGTAAATTTTGGATCTATGTCAGACACAATTGTCTTGGGTATGCCATGTAATCTAGAAATTTCCTTCATATAAACATCAGTGATGTTGGCTGCCTTGTGAGTGAGCTTAACTGGAACAAAATGGGCAGCCTTAGTAATCTTATCCACTACTACCATGATAGAATCATGTTGTTTGTTTATTCTGGGAAGTTTGGTGATGAAATCCATGGTTACAACTTCCCAATTCCACTCCGGAATGGGTAATGGTTGTAGAAAACCAGTTGGGTGTCTATGCTCAGCCTTTACCTTTTGACATTCCAAACATCTGGCAATAAAATCAGCAACCTCTTTCCTCATTCCTGGCCAATAATATTGGCTCCTGACAGCTGCAATAGTTTTCTGATATCCTAGGTGCCCAGCATAAGGCACACTATGCATTTCTCTCAATATCATATTTTTTAATTCTTGAGAATTTGGTACATAAATTATTCCCCTGTACATGATAATTTCATCATTATCTAGCTTGTATTCCTCAATTTCTGCTGCAAAATACCTTGCTGTAATTTTTCCACTAATTCCTTGTAATGCAAATCGAATTTGGAAGCCTCTATAATTTTTTCTTTCAAATCTGATTGATACATGCTAATGGTTGTAGCATGCACTTCATGTACTCTTATGTTGAGTGCATCATCCACTTTGTTCTCTTTTCCCTTGATATGATTTATATCAAAGTCATATTCACTTAGAAATTCTAACCATCTGGTTTGCCTAGCATTTAGAGTTGGTTGATCAAATAAATATTTCAGACCATTATGGTTTATTCTCGGATCAAATATTTTCCCCATGAGGTAGTGTCTTCATTTCTTCAAGGCATGCACTATGGATGCCAACTCCAAATCATGAGTGGCATAGTGTATTTCATGCTCCTTTAACTTCCTTGAATCATAACATATAACAAACCCATTTTGAGTGAGGACTCCACCAAGTCCTTCTTTACATGCATCTATGCATACAATGAAGTCTTCATTTGGGTCTGCAATCCTTAGTATTGGAGCACTTGTTAATAATTGTTTCAAGTATTGGAAACTCTTCTCACAATCCAATGTCCACTAAAACTTCACACCCTTTCTTTGCAAGGATGTGATTGGGTGTGCAATCTTTGAGAATCCTTCAATAAATCTCATGTAGTAGCCTACAAGGCCCATGAATGATCTGACCTCTGTCACATTCTTTGGCACTGACCATTCTCTAATAGCTTCTATATTCTCACGATGCACTGTTATCCCATCTTTTGAAATGATATGCCCGAAATAATGAATTTTCTTTTGATATAATGAGCACTTTCTCAATTTGGCATACAACTGATGCTCCCTTAATAATTGCAACACCATCCTCAAATGATGCTCATGCTCTTCTTCTAAATTAGACTATATGATAATGTCATCCAAAAAGACAATGACAAACTTGTCTAAATATTCTCAGAAAACACCATTCATTAAGCACATGAAAACAATTGGTGCATTTGACAACCCAAATGGCACCAATGTGAAATCCTAATGACCATACCTTGTCCTGAAGGTGGTCTTGCTGATATCTTCCTCTTTAATCCTTACCTGATGGTATCCTGACCTGAGATCTATCTTTGAAAATATCTTTGCATCCTCCAATTGATAAAAAAAGGTCATCAATCCTTGGTAGAGGATACGTGTTCTTAACAGTCACTTTATTCAACTATCTAAAATCGATGCACAATCTTAGTGTTCCATCTTTTTTCTTCACAAACAAGACTGGGGCCCCCCAAGGTGACACACTTGGGTGTATATACCCCTTCTTCATAATCTCTTCAAGTTGCATTTGCAACTCCTTCATCTCTGGTGTACTCATTCTGTAAGGATTCTTTGACACTGGAGCTGCTCCCAACATTAACTTTATAGAGAAATCAATATCTCTCTTTGGGGGTAGTCCTGGTACCTCCCTTAACACATCTTCAAAATTTTCCAAGACTGCATGATCTTCCAAATTTGGCACCTTATCTTTAGGTGTCTCTTCCATATGAGCTGCAAATATTTGAAAACCTTTTTTGTAACATTTCTCCAGCTGCAATGCTGAAATTTCTCTAATGGTTATTGCCTTGGGAATTCCCTGCAGTTTCATTAGGGTCCCTTCCTCATCCAAGCAAGTAAATGCCTTGTTATGACAGTCTAGGATGGCATGATGTTGGTCCAACCAATCCATCCCAATTAGACAGTCATAGGAACCTAAAGGTAAGATGTTCAAATCCACCCTTTTGTTCAGTCCATTCATGTCCATAAGACATGACTTAACCATCTCATTAACTTTTCTTTTGGATCCTTTAGCCAGCTACACCAACCAAGATTTCCCATTCTTGCTTCTTGGAAAATTCAAACTTTCCACCATATTAGTATCTATATAACTATGACTAGCTCCTGAATCAATTAAAATAGAAATGGTTTGGTTGTTGATCATACCTTCCACTTCAATCATATGTGACTGATACTCTTCTTGATTGTTGTCCAAGGCTGCATTTATCCTTGCCACATTTATGCCCATGTCCTCCACTGTTTCAGCTTGTTTTACATTGTGAACAGTTCTCTCTTTTTCACCTTTGTGAGGACAATCTCTAAACATGTGATCTCCTTTATAACCCCAACATTGAATAGGTGGTTTCCTTGGCCTTTGACCCCCTATTTCAATTGTTCTGGGATCTCTAGGAGTTTGTTGTCCCTGTGGATTATTTCTGAATAATGGTGGCTTAGATTCCTTCTTCCTCTAATCCACCTTGAATTTATTTTTGTCTTCCCAATCTTTTTGGAAAGTTAGCCTTTCTTTCTACTGATCATATAGGAATTTAGCTAGCCTTATGATCTCCTCCAATGTCTTGGGATCATCATACTGTATTTTGTCACTAATGAAGGATGGAAATCCACTCAAATACCTTTGAATCTTAATTGTCTCATTCTTGATGAAAGAGACATACTTCAGCAGTTCTAAAAACCTTCTCCCATATTCACCTATTGTCATACTCCCAAGCTTGAGTTCAAAGAACTCTTTCATTTTCTTGTCATAGTATCTTTTAGTCAAGTATTTATTCTCGAAATGCTTCTTGAATTCCCTCCAAGTAACAATTTTCTCTTTAATATGTTTCACCTGCACAAGCTGATCCCACCAAATGGATGCCTTTCCCTTGAGTTGATAGATAGTCATTCTACCTTATGCATGAGAAGAAAAATTATGCAATTGACAATACTTTCTCATGCCCGGAAACCATGTCTCTGCATCTTCATCCATCTTGTGCTCACCATCAAATGTAGGAGGTTTGATTTTTTTCATTTATCCTCGTAGCTCATCCACCCCAAACCTCTTGTGCTTCCTGAAAAGGGATGGACTTGAGCTACTGTGTTCTCTCTTATTGGAATGCCTCGAGGAGTGATCATGATGTCCACTAACACTTGTGGTTCTTCTTTTCTCATCAGGAGGCTTGTGACTTCCAGATTTTCTTGAACCACTCTCCTTGTCTAATTTATTTTATATTATGTTCAAGCTCTGCAATAACTTCATGTTGAATTCATCCTGTTGCTCTTTTGATTTCATAAGCCTTTCATTATTAGCTTTATGGATTTGGACATCCTTTTGCAAATTTTTAAAGGTCTCATCCATATTCATGACTTCATTCCTTCCCTCTCCATGTCCATTGGATTTTGTTCCTTCAATGCCCAAATGGACATCCATCCCTCTAATCTCATCCTCCTAACTGTAAGTTCCTTGTGCCTATTCCATACTCTAGACTCTATTTTGATATTGAATTGATATAGTTTTTGTTAAATATGCAAAATCTGCAGCCAACAAAACTTTGTCAGGCTAACTAACTCAACAATTTCATGAAAACAAATATGAACCATTCTGGTTCAATATATATCAGAATTATTTCTTCTGATTTCCTATAAAATTGAATGCCTAGATAAATTTTATAGGTGGATAATTAGATTCCACTTTCCAACACCTTTCCAATGCCTTCTCTCATGCTTGATTCTGAGTCTTGAGCATAAAGTTATGGCTATTTAAAAACTGTCCATTAATTTTTCTGTTCAATTTCCAACTTGGCGCAAATCTGCACTGTAATTATGCATTTTTTCACCTACTCCATTGGATTTTTTGTAGGATATCAATTGGGTTTCCTCATATACATCTTATGGACACTCTATCCAAATTTCATCTCTTTTTGGGTTCTTGCCTGCTAGTTACAGCCTGCTGAAGTTCTAGGCCAATTTGTGTTTTTGGTCTGGAATGTTACAGGTGTCTTATTTTCCATATTAAACATTTTTAACATGCCCAGAAATTTAATTGAACTTCGGTATTGTCTACCATGACTCAATATCTTTCCATTGACTGCTCCTGCGCCTCAATCTGATTCCGAAGCAGGAATTTATGGCTCTTTGAAGTTAGATGGGTCTTAAAATTTACCCTTCACTATTTATGCTGTAACTTTCTCAAAAAAGCTTCGTTTGATGAATAGTTTACACCATTATAAATCTCTCTCCGAACTCTTTTATTTGAGTTGTAGAGACAAAGTGTGCCTTCATTACACCTCAGTTTTGTGGTTTTTGAGTTGCTAAAAACACTCTTAAGGGCCTCAAAAACGCGCTGCAAAAAGATGATGTTCAAATGATATAAAACGTCACAGAAAATCATTGGTTTTCTTGTGTTGTTCACCCTTCAAACAAATTCGTCCACACAAATTTCATTCTATGAACCCATATTCACCATGCACAACAACAGCACAAGGTAAATCGTAGTTCGTGCACCTTAAAAACATTGTGTATCACTTCTTTGTTGCGTTAATAACTTGAGTGCACTATTTTTGTCTTGTGCGCCAATATCCATCGCGTGCATTTTTGGTTCTTGCACTATTACATGTTGCACGCAGTTTTTGTATCGTGCGATGATATTCTGCGTACATTATACTCTACGCACTGGACCATGCCAAATTTTAGTATGTCTCCATCGCACACCAAAACTCTGCGCACACCACTAACTAAATTGTCATGCGACAACATATACCCACATTATGCGTGCACCAACAAAACTCCTCTGCACTCTGCCAACACTGTGCACACCATGCGTGTCATTATTATGTGTGTGCACACCACACAATGCTAAATTTAGTGTGCGCCCCTGTACACCAACATTTTTCCGCACGGCACTGAAATTTAGAGCACACACCTACACATTAACATTTTTCTGCATGGCACCAAAATTTAGTGCACACACCCGCACACTAACATTTTTCCGCGCGACACCAAAATTTACCATGTGCATCAGCACACAAATATCTTGTCGTGCAGTGCCGAATTTTACCTATCACAAGCTTTGCACTACACATCATGAATTTTTAGTGCGCCCTGTTAGCGTTGGAAGTCACTCCTGGATTGCTAGCAGGAGCAGAGCCTGACGCCCACCAGTTTTATGTCACGATTGTTTATAGATGGGTGATCAAATGGAAGGAAACTCGAAACAGTAGTGTTCCAACTCTGAAACCAGGCCAGATATGCATGAGAAAGTGAGGTCTTGCATAAATTTCAGACAGTGAGTTGTAGTAAAGGGTGAACAGGCAGAAGACTTATATGAGAAGAGTGCGAAGGTCTGTTATAAACAGCGGGTTCCTAACAGACTGAGGAAGAATATGTCCAAATGCAATATCATCTTACATTCAAACACAAGGAAAAGAATGCAATAATGCCACGATAAATCATTTATCATAATAGGAATGCAACAATTCGCGCGACTCAGTCAATCACGAACTCTCTTAGCATAAGATGAAAAACTAGACGGGGTAAGAAGAACTGTCTGTCATAAAACAAGAAATCTCATATATAGATACACAAGCTGAAAGCTGAAATAGATGCTAAAACGTTACAGTAGGGAGCTCTGCTCAACCATCGATCCTTGCAAAAATGGCAAAAATGCCTACATATAGTCAAAACAAAACAACAGCAGCGGAAATGAGAAGTTGCATTAAAACTTTGTGTCTACATGTCTTCTGACGGTCTGTGCATGCAGACTGGGTGATCGTGCGCCTACGACAGACGCCATCTTAACTGTGTGTGGCTCCAGCAAGGGGAGTAGTTGATTCATTAAGTGTCGAGCTAGCGTGTGCAGTCTTCCTTCAGCTAGTCAAGAACTGGGGCATGGCTTCTCTGGAAGAATGGGTACACAGGACCCTCTTGAGCAGACTACTAGTCAGACCCTCCATGCCTTACATTTAAGGAGTGAGGCGAGGCTCCAACCACCGCCTCCTACCTTCATTTATTTTGAGTGAAAACCAGGCTCGAGGACGGGCCCGATGGCAACCGGAAGTCGCGACGGACCTCCCTGTACAGATTTTTCTTTCTCCCCCCAAGTGACCACGGGCTGTGACCCTATGCCTAGCTTTAAGGGCGCTTTCAGGATTCGCGGAAGGGCGGGTCTCTTTTCCTTCGAAATTGCGATGGGAAAAATGCTGGGAGACCCTGACGGTCGTCGCATGTTCCCCCACAAATTTGAGGGCTCTGAATTGATTCAGCAATACTGCGGACCCCGGTGGCCACATGATAACACAAGCGCCCCTCCTCCAGGCCTGCTCCTTGATGACCAGGCGCCAAATCCGTGGGCCCGATTTTGGGCGCTATCAGAAATTCGGGGTTCGGGGTTTCAAAATGCAAGAAATGAGGGGTGCCAGCTTCCCAAAATCCCGATAGTCGATGCGTCGTCAGGCTGCCATATGTCCTTTTCTCACGTGACCTCTTCTGGGGTCCACCTTTTTCACGATCGGGAAATCGTGTATCACAATTCTGCAATGCACAAAACTCTCGCTCCCGGGATCTCCGATATCCCGATGGTTTCAACTCCGATGGACGCTTCCCTGTCGGGACTTTCCCCGATAACGCTGATCTCCTGCCACGCGTCCTTTCCAGATGGACGGTCCCTATTAACTCTCAGGGATTAGGGACTTTTGCTATCTTGTTTCTATTTGTTTTCCCGAGACAAGAAATATCACTAACACGCCCACCTACGCACATTCATTTATATGCGCATGAATTCCTTGTGAATTCCACTACAGAAAATGGGGCTTTTGCTTAACGTTTTCCCCAATTTACCATAGACATTATGCAACTATGAAATTCATTCAATTTCACCCCGATAACACTAGTTCAACCTATGTAACAATAAATCGTTGTAGGTTGACATTTCTGGAATGAATTTATCCAAAATCAATTTGCGAATTGAGAATTTTAACCACTAAACTCGCTCCATATATCATGGCTTCACTTGTAACTTCAAATTCAACCCATTCTATATCTGAATTTGCTAGAATAGATATTAAATTGGGAATATCTCATCACTTGGTCGAATTTCTCCATTTTCTTATCAATTTAACAACACAAATTGGGCCTTTTCCCAAATTTCACCCAGTAGTTGTTACTTTTTACCATGGACACTCTACAAACTGAAATTTGGCCACTTCGAAATAAATCCTCTATGACATTTTGCTTCAACTCAACTTTCTCGGCCCATCTAGGCTCAGTGTTGAAAACTCAAGCTCTGATACCATATTGTAATGTCCCTGACCATCGATTTTGGGCCATGCTACACCAGAGAACTCTTATTGTTCTCTCTGCATAACATACTGTAACATACCCAGTATCCAACTGAGCTATGCCACATAAATTTTTTGAACTGCATGCAATTAAAATATATACACACAGAATTCTTGTAGAAACATATATATATATATATATATATATATATATATATATATATAACGTAACAGCCAAATACATGTGTAAATACATGGATTCACACTGAAATAACCATAAACATATACATGCAACATATATAGAAAATACCCATAAAATTAAACACAGTTTTAACCGCACATATGATAACCCATAAAAATAAGCACGTAAATAACAATGCAGCATGTAAATTTATCACACAATTCGCACTTATCTTGGTAAGAATGTCACCAACTGCATGTTGACCTTCCACGAACCTCCCATCCTTAGACCACACTGTTCATCACTCTCAACAGTGAGTCACCCCCGAGCTGAAAATAAACTCCACCCAAGTAAAAGGATTCCTAACCAGGCTAAAGGCTCATAGACAACAGGAAAGACTTCGTCTCAGGTGCCAACTCTAACTAACAACCTACAGTCCCTCATTCCCCACATGCATGTCCTACCCCAGGAAGTGTTCTCATTCTCTTCTTAACAGTCCTTTGGCTGCCCCACTTCCTTTCTAGGCTTTAGCAACAAGCCGAACAGGAAGTCTCAGAGCACTGTGGTTGCAGTTAAGCACCTTCAGGAAATCATTTCCCAGCAATTCTCTCACCAAGAGAATTGCTCATAGGCCTGAAAAACCACCTCTTCAATATCCCATGGGCCTGACAACCCGCTTCTTCAGTCCAACTCCCAAGCTAACCATCTACACCAACAAAGAATGGCTATGGATATAGGTTCAGATACAGTCATGAATATATGAAGGATAGATCAATGTGTGTGTGCATGCTCATGGATGATTGACTGGATAACTAAATGATGGAAGGAATTGATGGAAAAGATAGAAAAATGAACTAAGTCCAAACAATATGTATGCATGTCCCCAACTTGACACTTGTCATGTGGGGAGCTACTTTGGCCCACTTGTCCCCAACTTTAGAACTTAGGATAAAATAATTATCCATACTTTATGATTTAAGAATTATCAATATAATATTCCTTTTTGGCTTAAGCTCCATAGCTTAGCCCTTTTCCTTAACTTTTAGGCCCCTCCCTTTCCCTAACCAGTGGAGTTTAGTCCCCCATCTCTTTATCATGGTCGGTTTGCGCACAACAATGTATTTTGTATTAATTATGAGACATAAACAAAAGTAGGCACACTGGCCTGTAACATCTAGTATCTCTAGCCTAATCAAAACATAAGCATCCTAGCTTATAATAACTGGCTCACGATCCTATAAAACATAACATATACACAAAAGGCTACCTGGCATCAATATCACACGCACTTAATATGTTGCTTGCAATATCCTGGAATGTGCACACCTCCTCATTTTACTGCGCAGTACATGCGCGCACTATGCCATGAAATGTGCATACAAAATTATATCAAGCAGCTCACCATCTTACATACATTTGTATTTATATTTACAATTGGGTTCAACCTAGGAATATTCCATCATCAATTTAGACCCCACTACTATTGTTGCAACCACAAAAATTCAACCCGAAGAACCAACAGATCCTAAAGAGGGGAGAGCCTTTTTCATTCACAGATGTGGGTGAAGGGGACCTCGCTACATTTTATTGTTGATAGTGGATGCCAAAAGAACCTCATCTCAGAAGAGGTTGTCAAATAGTTGGGATTATCGACAACACGATACCCGCAGCCATACAACATCGGGTGGCTTCGCCAATGACGAGATCTTCGTGTCATCTAGAAGTGTCAATTTTCATACGACATCTAGCCCTTCAAGGATGAGGTATTATGTGATGTTGCCCCACTGGATGTCTATGATTTTATTTTAGGCCAACCATATATGTGGAAGTGCCATCTTGTTTATGAGTCTCGACCCCGCAATTTCATTGTTTCTCAGGGGGTCATCTCTATAGAACACCAGAGGTAGTTCCGACTAATGTTCCACCTAAAAAGTGTTGCAAGGTCGTATCTCAGACTACAAAATTCATCTTCTTCACAATCTGTTCAAAATATGAACAAAAGGATATTGCAACCACTACATCCTCGGCCCAAGCACCTTCTATCCAACAGAATCAGGTTGACAAGATTGTAGCAAAGTGTAAGGATTCCTTCTACATAAAACAATCTCATGTATCCAAACTGGTTAAAAAGGTCCAACCCTTCCAACCACATGCTCATGATAGCCTTCCACAAACCGAGCGGCGCGACGTCGCCAGCAAGGCAAGCAGCTCATCAAGATTCAAATTCATCAAATGCTTTTTCCTCTCCCCTAGGCACTTAACACAATGGAGACCATTTCTTCCTAAGGAGGGAGGATTGATCCATATTTATATCGGTGGCCACCCACCTTTTCCAACTGGCTCAAAACAGTTTTCTGGCAATTTTGGTAATTTACTATTTTTAGTAGTTTTAACTTCTGGGGCCATTTTGAGTGCCTAAATGAAGGTTTTTAGGATAGAGCTTCTCAATGATATCCTAAGGCATGATTGAGACCCCAAAATTTATCTCCTCAATGATACCTTTCCAACGGGATATCATACACCTAAAACGAAGATCGTATGCAAAAGTTACGACATCGGGAAGTTGATGTACTAACTTACCCAAATGGGGCCCACATGAATTTTGGCGCTTCATCTCCTAGGGTTAGGTTTTTGGATGTCTAGGGTTTTTAGCATTCCTGTTTATTTTTAAAAATTCCTTCAGAGCCTCATTTTAATGATCTTCTTGTGAATGCGAGTAGTCGTCACATCTCTTCTCAGAGATAAGCTGCCACCATTCTAGCGAGTCTTTCACTCCGTATTTTTACAGTCTCTGTACATTTCTTTCATTAATAGAAATTGTGTATTACTATATATCTATGTTTATGGTTGTATATCTGATACATTTATGTTATATTATTGAATGTTTTTGATATCTCTGTGCATTTCTTTATTATATCTTTGCTCTCATTTCATGCCGAAAATAATCTGGATCAACTTCTTTCCTTGCAACCTGTTCTAGCACCCCATCAGTAAAAGGTGTTGGAAAAGGGTCATTCACATAGGCAGAGTTAAGGATTCTATAGTCTACATATCTGAGCCTTTCTTTCTCTGGATGACTATTGGGATGACCCATTCTTCTTCTTCCACTACAAAAATAAGTCCAGCTTCCAACATCTTGTCTATCTCCTTCTTAACCTTCCCTTTTACTCTAGGGTTAAGGAAGTATGGTCTATGCCTCATAGGATTTGATCCTAGTTTTAATTCGATTTTCACTTCTCCCATAACTCATTTGATCCCCTTTAACTTTGAAAAAAGTCTTTTGGAACAAATCCTCATATTCCCACAACAAACTCTATATTTCTTGATTAGTTTGCTCATCCCAATAATCTCCCACCATAGCTATCTTAGGTTTCTTTGTGGTCCCTATATTTACTTTTCACAACTTTAATGGGTGATTATAGGAACTATCAGTCTGACTGGGTATGATGTTCTGGATTTCTCAGTTTCCTTCTATCTCTTTAATGGATAGGTTTCTCAATTCCTCTAAATCATCTGGGCTTTCTGAATCTCTGGAAATACTATAACATTCTATAGGCTTCTTGTCTAAGGTTAGGTGAATATTAGTCTGATGTTCTTGACTATGTTTTGTACATACCATTGGGTTTGATTTATGATTACTATTGTCTGCAAAAAAAATTCTTGATTTCTCTACAAGACTACTTTAAGCTCAGGGTACTTACTTGTAAACGAGAAGTCCTTGCAAAAGTGATCTGCCAACATTTGCCAGTCGTTGGTCTATCTTCTGGTTTCTTCATGTATGAACCACGCTTTCAAGATTGGACCCAGTGAGTGGGGAAATACCCGAACCTAGAAGCGAGAGGATATTTCTACAACTTTCCACTATGTCACACACTGTTCAATATGTGCTCTAGGATCATATTATTCGTTGAATAGTTGCACAACTTGGAAATCCATCTGCACCTCTGATTCTATCTACTCCTTATTCAGAAACCTATACTTGATAGCTTTCTTCACATCATCCTAATTTATGAGTAAGGCTTTGTGATTGGCCCACTATCTAGAAGGGGTATCTTGGAGGGATAAGTCTAATACTAAGACCCTTTGATCCTCCACTACATTTTCTTCCATGTTGAGTAGAAAAATGTCAATTCCTGAGGTACCATCATATACTGGATGTTCTTTGACCTTGGTCCAAACCCATAAGTTTCCCTGACAGATGCACATCTCCTTGAGAATATTTCGTATGAGCCTTGATGCCAACTGTCAAATGCCAGTTCTGAATCTTCATCCACTGACTGTATACTCGTCCAACTTACCGATCCATCAATGGTATAATTTATGTAATCTTCTCTTGTTCCTGCTATTACATTGTACAATTGATCCAAGTCTTCTCCCTCCATATTGTTGTCTGTTGGCTCTGTATATCTGGGGCCTAGATACGGATCCAAAGGTTGAACTACCTTGACTCCATCTGCTTCAAATGTCATGGTGTCTTTCTTTAGGTCGATTACTGCATAATTTTCATAGGCCAAATCAATCCCAAGTAGTGCAGGGTAAGGTTCCTTATCCCACATGATCTCAATCACCTCAAAGTCATATATAGTATTCACTCCCACAACATCTATTTCCACATTCTCTAGTCTTCTTATGGGGAAAATACAATATTGGTTGGCCATCCTTAGCTGGATTGGGGAATATGTCAACTGAGGTTTTTCTAGGGCTTCGCAAGTCTTTTTAGGAATAATGTTCACATCGGATCCTAGATTCAATATGACATCCTTAATATCAAATTCCTCTAACTAGGCTACTAGTCTGAATTATTTTCTCGTTCATACTTTCCTTCTCTGCACCCTCTGAGTACTCTTCTCAGGAAGATTAGTCCTTATTCTTACTTATATGGGTTCATCATTCCATAAAACTAGGTATATTGCATTGCGCAACTTCTATATTAATTTGTCATTCCTGAGAATATCATAGAATAATTGAAACCAAAGGTCGACTACATTTGGAGGTTGCTCAGGTTGTCTTGGTGTGACTATAGGGTTTCTGGGTGCAGGGGGTGAAGTAGGGACTTGCGCAACCTTAGGGTAAACAATAGGTTGTGGGGATTTATCTTGCATCTCAGGGCTACGGATATTCTGAAATACTTCTATGGCATTTTTAAAGAAGAACTTTTGTTTTAGAGGGTCATACATGTCTTCTTTAGGTGTTGCTTTCTGGATCTGAGGTATATTATCAACATAATCTCCTATCTTTGCTCCTCCTCGAGTAACGATATTGAGGTTGGGAAATTGTCCTTTAATAACTCTCTTGATTTCTAAAATGATGAGGTTAGTTCCTCATTGTTGTACTTGATCTTCCCATTTTGCAATTAGTTATGGGCAGTCTTCAGTTGTGCTCCCATTGGTTCTGCAGTGAGAGCACCATGGATTCCTCAGATGAGGACAGCCTCTATCCATATGGCCTTGCTCATCACAGTTATAAAATCTTCTTGGCCCTCTTCCCCAATTATTCCTCCTCTGAAATATCCTCTAGCTCCACCTCCACGACCTCTTCCTAGTCCCTGAGGGTTTTCATTCACCCTGAATGTTGTTCGGTCCAACCTATATGCAAGTCCATCCAAAACTCTACATTGATTGGTAGTATGTGTGGTAGATGCATAGAACTCAGAGTGTATGGTATTTGGTACTATCAAATATTTTTACATAATGGGGTACTATCTTGGCCCATGCCCATGGATTCAACAAATATCACAATAGTCAATTGTTGGTGTTGCTTGGCTCCCTGGAAAATCATGATATGGGGTGGGGTTATGGAATGGTAAATTCATAGACACTTGCGCAAATCCTCCTGTGGGTCATGGTGAGGGTCCCATTGGATTATGAGGAGGTCGCATTCCCCTCATTTGTGGACATTCATTCACCATATTTCCTTCTATATAACATCCAGTGCACCAGAATTGCGGTCGTCTTGGTCTAGGTATCGTTAATTCTTGAATATGTTATGTAAGTTGATGCAGACACCCTACCTCGGCAGGGTCCGCTGATCTCCCGGTCTAAGGATCATTTTTTATTCTCTGAGTTGAACCAGCTCTTTCGGTCCCTGCTAGAACCTCCACTAAACAAATCCACAGGTACTTCTGAAACTCCGACTAGGTGAACAAGCACCGGGAACAAGTTCCCTCCATGTGACCACTACCCATGACCACAAGCATAACCAAAAGGCACTTCACGTTTCTCAATTTCAAGGTTCATGCATATGATCCAACCCTGACTCCCTGACTCCCAAAACTATGAAATAGGGGTCTAGTGCTAACTATCTCCTTTCCTTATCTCTGCTCATGTGACCATTCTCCACGACCTGGGGCCAATCCTCCAAGTGATTTGGGACTTTGCAACTTACGAAGTCGGAACATAACCCAACACTCTACTCCGAATTTTGATTCCCGAACTTCTGAAGTTTGCTCACCCAGATCAACGGTCACGAATTTCATGCGATCTGACGGCTCAGATCCCCCTTTCGCATATTGGGACTTCATGTTTCACAAAGTTGGAGGATCTCTCACCTCCCTACTCCCGATGCCCAATATCCTGAAATTCTCCCTGGAAAATCAAAGGTCCATGCTTTCTCCCCGATCGATGACTACGATCACATCGCGAACTCAGATTTCGTGAGTTCTTATAAATATTCCCTTTGAACTTTATCCTCTGTGAGTCAGCAAAATGTTGATCCCTCACCATGTGTCCCCTTTCTATGGAAGGTCATGATGATTTTAGAAATTCACAACTTCACAAAGTCCGCTCTCCTATGAAACTCCAAAGGGTTTAAACCTTGTGCACATTCCTCTGGATCCAACGGTTATTGGTCCACGCACTTAGATCTAATGGATGAGATATTTTATCTTCCTATGCTCTCTTCTAGGTGTCTGGACATGAGATTCAATGGTTCATATTTCCTCCTATGCAATTGATCTAATGGTTTTCAATGATCCTCCTCCTAAGCATTCAAATTCTCCCTGACTTGTAATATTTTGAATGTTCAAAGGCCTCTACCTTTGATTCTTCTATTGTGAGCCCGATGTCTTGAGTCTCACCTGCATTCCAAAGACGTTGTTTCTCCTGAGCTTTCCTCAATCTGAAACCTCGAAGGGGTTCCTCAACCTCTACAACTCCTTGCAGGATCCCTACACGTTGGTGTGTTATCCTTCCTAAGATTTCGAATTGACTCAGATATCTAAAGGGGCTCAGCCCTTCCTCTTCCTTAGAATATTTCTGGTGCTCCTCCTGGCACACTCTGCACTCAACCTCCTGAGCTTTGGAACTTAAAACAATTTCTCTATGTGTGCACTCCTTGCACTTTGACTGGTCTTTAGATGGTTGTCTTTCAACACTTTGTCTGAGTGTTGGCCTGGTGCACTCCTTTCACAGGTCTTCCGCCAGAGTGTTCATAAAATATGTCTCCTTGAGCTTCAACTGCTTGGACCTCAAAGGTATTTTTCCCTTTTTCCCTCAAAGAGATGCAAGTGCCCTCTTGGAAACTTTTGCTCAAGCACTCCTTGTTGAGCTTGCAGAGTATTCAGTAACTCAGTAAGTGTCTTCTCTTTGAAACTCTTCTTATCTCTGAACTCGAAACAGATTTCTCCTTGTGCACTCCTTGCACTCACTTGATGCCCACTTGGCAGAGCTTCACATAATCCTCAGCAATTATTTTTTTCTCTCTATGCCCTCCTCTACACAATCCTACCTCCAAGGTGTTTAGTAACCTTGAGTCTTCTCCCTTGAGTTTATGATTCCTCTAGCGTGCCCTCCTGGCACGTTCTTTCCTGAATTCCATGGAACTCGGATTTATACTCTTTCCACTAGCTCATAGAGTCTTCCTCCTGGAGTGAGCACCTTATCTACATGCTCTTGTTCTGCTGGGGAATATTATGATGTAAGCTCCATTTCTTATTCCTCTATGACAATCACTATTGGATGTCCTTCTTCTATTGTTTCATCTGCAACACATGCTCTGACCTCGACTTGGATGCCTAGTAGGAATATCCGAATTCCCCCAATAATCATAATGCTCCTCTTATCTTCCTCCATCATCTATCCTTGATGATATGAACTCTCATCTGATTTCATCCTCTCTCCCTTGTACACCTGGAAAATTGGGATTTCTTCCCTGCCCTCCTGGCAATCTACGATATCCTCCAATGATCTCATATCATTGCCCACCTGGAAATATGAACTTTCTTCACTTCTCACCTGGAATTTTCTAAGACCCTTCTCTGATCTCTTCTCCTCATCATCACTGAGACTCTTCCCAGCTTCTGACTCACATATATGAACCATCTCCTCTTCACCTCTGAGGATTTCAACATACCTCGGCCACACTCTCAATAGCCTTTGTTTTCCTCTGGCCAACAATTCCTTGACTAGCCACTTAACCTTCTTCTTCATGGGCCACTCATACACCCAATGCACCTTTGCATCTTGTCTCATTTTAAATGAAATATTCTCCATCTGTGCTCTTATCTCGCTGAGCTCTTGGTCCATCTCAGCCTTGATTTTCTACTGGCAGTCTTTGCCTTGACCACTCCTTTGGCCTTCAATAGCCATCCTTCTCTTTCTCCACCTTCCCTCATGGAAATTTTGTTGTTTACTCTAAAACTATGAGCATCTACAGTTTTTCCTTTTTCCTTTGCCTACAATCTGTAGACAAATTCTATGCTCTCATACCACTTTGATGGTATCAGACTATATCATTTCACCATTCTCCTTTTGTCTACAATTTGCAAATAAAAACTAAGATTTGATACCACTTTGACGATATCAAAGTATTTTCTTTATCTACTCTTTGTTACATAAATTAAACATCTGAGCTCTAATACCACATGATGTAGACCCCCTACCTCATCAGGGTCCACTTACCTCTCGGTATAAGGATCATTCTTGATTCTCTAAGCTGAAGAAACTCTTTTGGTCCCTGTTGGAACCTCCACTAAACAAAACCACATGTCCTTATGAAACTCTGCCTATGCGAACAAGCACTGAGCATGAGTTCCCTCCATGTGACCAATACCCGTGACCACAAGCCTAACCAAAAGGCACTTCACGTTTCACAATTTCGGGGCTCCTAAGCATGAGCCAATCCTGACTCCCCAACTCTTGAAACTCCAAAATAGGGGTCTAGAGCTAGCTATCTCCTTTCCTTATCTCCGCTCATGTGACCATTCTCCATGACCTAGGGCCAATCCTTTGAGTGCTTCGGGACTTCGCAACTCCGAAGTTAGAATGTAAACCAACGCTCTACTCTGAAGTTTGATTCTCTAACTTCCGAAGCCCACTTTCCCAGATCAATGGTCACGACTATCTCATGATCTGATGGCTCAGATCCCCCTTTTGGGTATTAGGACTTCGTGTTTCGCAAATTTGGAGGATCACTCACCTCCCTACTCTTGATCCTCGATATCCCAAAATTCTACCTAGACAATCAGCGGTCCATGCTTTCTCCTCGATCGACGGCTACAATCACATTGTGAACTCGGATTTCACGAGTTTTTATAACCCTGCCCTTTGACCTTTCTCCTTTGTAAGTCAACAAAATGTTAATCCCTTGCCATGTGTCCCCTTTCGATGGACAATCCCGATGATTTCGAGACTTCGCAACTTCACAAAGTCCACTCTCCTGTGAAACTCCAAAGGTTTTAAACCTTGTGTGCATTCCTCTGGATCCAACGGTTGTTGGTCCATGCACTTAGATCTAATGGCTAATATCTATTCTCCTCCTGCACACTCTTCTGGGTGTCTGGACATGAGATTCAACGGTCTATATTTCCTCCTTTGCAGTTGATCTATTGGTTGTCGACACTCCTCCTCCTAAGCTTTCAATTTCTCCCTGACTTGGCAGACTTCCAATGTACAAAGGCCTTGACCTTTGATTATTCTGTTGTGAGCCCAATGTATTGAGTCTCACCTGTGTTCCAAAGACGTTGTCTCTCCTAAGATTTGCTCACTTTGAAACCTTGAAGGGGTTCCTTGACCTATGCAACTCCTTGCAGGATCCCTACATGTTGTTGTGCTATCCTTCTTGAGATTTTGAACTGACTTAGATCTCTAAAGGGGCTTGGCCCTTCCCCTTCCTTAGAATATTTTTGGTGCTCCTCCTAGCACACTTTGCGCTCAACCTCCTAAGATTTGTAACTTAAAACAAGTTCTCTCTACATGCACTCCTCGTACTTTGACTGGTCTTTAGATGGTTGTCTTTCAACACTATGTTTGAGTGTTGGCCTAGTGCACTCCTTGCACAGGTCTTCCTCCATATTTTCAGCAACTCTGTCTCCTTGAGATTCAACTGCTTGGACCTCAAAGGTATCTCTCCCTTCTATCCCTCGAATATATGCAAGTACCCTCTTGGAAACTTCCACTCAATCACTCCTTGTTGAGCTTGCAGAGTATTCAATAAATCTTTAAGTGTCTTCTCCTTGACACTCTTATTATCTCTGAACTCGAAACAGAGTTCTCCTTGTGCACTCCTTGCACTCGCTCGATGCCCACCTGGCAGAGCTTCACAGAATCCTTGGCAAAAAAAAATTCTCTCTGTGCCCTCCTCTGCACAATCCTACCTCCAAGGTTTTCAGTAACCTTGAGGCTTCTCCCTTGATTTTATGATTTCTTTGGTGCACCCTCCTAGCATGTATTTCCTAAATTCCATAGAATGAAAATGTGCACTCTTTACACTGTCTCACGGAGTCTTAAACACTCTGTCATGCAACCCCTTGCATTTAGCCACAAAGAACCAAGACTGAAAAATCAACAAACCTCACAGAAAAAACATTTTGTCTATAACCAGCAGATAGAACCTATCATACATCTACAACATACATGCACAAACACATAAATATGGCATTCACCAAATACACATAAACGCACAAAGAATCTCATGCAGGAAAAACTACTCTTTGTGTTAATATGAATGTCCAATTACAATATGGGTAAGCTCGGGCTGCAACAGAGTCTCGGCTCTCTCCTCCCTAATCTATATGCCTAAACTCATCTAAAACTTATGAATCTAGATACAAACATCTTTTTACAAAAGGGGATCCTCGAGCTCTTCCCTCCAAGCTACCTACCCTCATTAATTACATTGAATTACATTCAATGGTTTTCTAGTCCGAATCAGATCTAGATCTTTATCCTGTCAACCATTAAAGGTGACTCTATCGACATCCTATACAAACGAAACTTTTTGTCTCTTCCATCCTTACAAACATTTAATTGCATTTAATTACAATTTCAAATTTTAAAATGAGAGGGTTGGAGAATCTCTCCTCCATTAGATGCACGTTGAATGTGTTGTCTAGTTGGCGCGTTGCTTAGGTGGAGCGATGCTCCTGCATCATAAACGCTGATATTTTCCCTTGTATTTGCACCAAAAATGAATCTTCTAGGGGTCTTGTCACTCTCAGGCTCCCAGGATACCCCGCCATGGCTTCAATCTTCATCGATTGTTCCAAGGAGTCTGTAAAATTGGTTATTCATTTTTGCATTAGTGGAATCCGTATCCGAGGTAGAAATCCTTGAATGTACCATTCTCTTTGATGTTCCTCATGGATTGGATGTGCTAACCTCCCTATAGCTTATTTAAACTTTTGGTTGTATTCCCAGGCTAATTCACCTTCCCTTTTTTGGATCTCGCGCAACTCAAACATAGCTTGTTGTTATGACTAAGGTAGCTTAAACTCCGCTATGAACCTTGTCCATACCTGGACAAGTGTGAATTCTTGACCTTGCATTCCTGGCACTCCTTGCTCAATAATATTCATGTACCATTTGATAGCATGACCTCTCAAGGTATTCTAGAACTCAACCAACTTATTCGAATCCGGAGTCCCTCTAGATATCCAAATTGCTTCGCACAAGAATGAATGATGATCAAAATATTCATCTCCCTTACCCTATAATTCTGGGTATCGGGCAATCGATCCTCCTGCATAACCATCCATTGCTAATCTTGTTGCTCCCATTAAAATAAAACCTAACAGTCTTGCTTGCAACCTACTAGAAGATCCCAATATCCTCCCTGTACTCATACTTTCTGGTTGTGACTGACTAACTAATTGTACTAGAACAGAACTAGCAAAAGAGGGTAGTATCAAATTTACCACTTGTATAGAAGACACTTGGGGTATGGGCGATTTGGGGTTGGCACCACTAGCTTCGAGGCGATTTTCTTTGATCTAGGGGGTTTCGTTTTCTTCCTATGGAGTAGTCTCTTCGGCCGGAATCCTGATCTTTCCTGTCATCGAGACTGAATATTCTCTTTCCTCTTCAAGATCCATGTTGTCTCCTCTCTTTCTTCTACACCTTCTCCTTCTTGTCCACCCTCCTGGGGAATTATTTCTCTCTGTTCTTCTCTCTCACTTAATCTTTGACTGGCCAGTCATTCTTGTCTTCTCATCTTCTGCAACTCTTCCATCTATCTTTCCTCTACTTGTCCCAGTACAAATTCTTTCCTTAACTTCTTAGACTATCTTCCTACTTTCTTGATCTTTCCGCGCCTCCACTTCTCAACTATGGCGGCTCTTTTCAAGGACCACTCATCTCTTGATTCCATTTCTTGTTGTTTACCCCGCTTATCAAATAACCCTTCCCCTCTTTCAAGCCATGAATCCACCCTAACCTCACCCTACCCCAAGCGATGGTGTTTACACTACCATCTCAGTCAGGGATATAGTCAGCATCCCCTCTTCCATCAAGAAAACTTTAATCCATAGAGGGATTTCTCTCAGCAGTCATCCCCTTGCATCTTTCTTGAAATATGCCTATGTTCATTAAAAATATTGGTTATTCTCGGCTGCAAACTCAATAATGTATCCTTCTAATGTGGTATTGACCCAGAAATCAATCGCTCGCATGAGCAGACAATCCAGCCGATGAAGTGATGCAATATTTTTTCTGTCCCAAGTACATGTCCTCTTGACTCGTTCTTGGAACTCTGGAGCTTCTTGGAGACTATCTATCTAGTGGAAAAAAAAAATTGGGAACTTAACCCAGAATATCATGTACTGGTCACTCAAAATTTCTGAGTAAAATACTACCTCCCGAGTATCTTTCACAGATTTTCCCCTTAGCTCTACTTCTTTCCATATGAAGGCATCACAATTTCTCTCCCACCATTGGTTAATATTATATTTGTGAATCCACAGAAGCATCCTCCCTACAGGTTTCCTTTCAATGAAGGTCCCAAAAATGGAACCATTTTGTTGGCACAATATTGAACAGACCAGGGTCCTTCTTAGGCTACCATTAAAAGATACTGTGTAGTCTAGAGCGCTAGCATTTTCATCTCCTTAGAAGAGAAGAAGTCTCACCCAAATCATTGTTGAGACAAAAGGATAGGGGAGGGCAAGGAAAATACTTAGCAGGATTCATAGAAACTTCCATAATCATCATGTTCTTGCGCAATACATCTAACTATAGAACAGATCTAAACTCATATACGCAAGAACTGAAGCTACTTACGTTGTGGAAAATCATTCAAACACATAGACATCATGTGGAACTTATGAAATTTTGAAATTTTGGATCCTTCTTCATATATTATCTTCAGGTCTTTCTCCATTAAAATCTCAAAGATACACAGTAACACTATGTTATAGACTCCTCGATCTGGACTCACGTCGCAGATCTCTAACTCCCAAAATAATTTACAGATTACATTACAGACTACAAATATGACTTCTCAGCAATAAACAGCAACTATGACATCAACCTTACATTTGTGATACTAACAAAACCCAACCAACCAACCAACAACCCTTTTACAATTATATTCATCCATATATATAATCTAATTTGTGTCTTATGGATTTGTCTTGCATGCTTTCTTGTTCTGTTGCAACTGCTTTTAATTTTCTGGCGTTGTGTTGTCCTTTTCTCAACTGGATTTTTGTTGCTTCTCCTTACTCTGGTATCCAGATTCTTTTGTAGCTTGCACCACTCATACTGGGCCAAAACTAGGACTGTAGTCCTTCTTTTGCAACTCCTTATCCAAAAACAAAGGGCCCAACATATACCATAACCTTGGATGGGATACAATCCCTTAGCATCAATCTTTCTTGAGAGCATGAGCTTAGATTCTGCAACCCTAACTCCCTTTTTTGGCCACAATTAATTGTCCATAATTGTCAAAATTAATGAATGATCCGGTGCATCATGATCCTTCATGGGCCCCCATCCCGACCAAGCTTCATTCAGAAATTATGAATTTTGAGGGAAATACTAGTGAGGATCCAGGTGATCACGTTACTACTTTTCATCTTTTGTTCTCATACATTGAGTTACCATGGGGAACGTACAAAAAAATTAATTAGATGGTTTTAGTCTTTCTCAACCACTTCCAGTTGTCGGTTCATTACGATGTCGGCATAGAACTTCGGTCAGCCCTCTGCCAGGAAAAATCCACCCATATCTCTATAATACCCCAAGGTCAATCCCCTGCTAAATTGTAATGATGTTTATAAGCTGGTGATCCAAGTGTTTATAAGCTGGGAGGATTATGTGTTTATTAGGCCAAAGAGATTAAATGTTGAAGGCCAGGGAGCCTGATTTTGTATATGTAAATACTCACATCATTAATATAATTACATCACTGCATGTAGACCAACCATGAATAAAGAGTTATCAGGGACTAAGCTCCACTAGGTAGGGAAAGGGATGGGGTTGAGAGGCTGCGAAAAAGGGATAAGATAGAGGGCTTATTTCCAAGGGAATATTATAATGTATTTTCCTAAAATATTAAGGTTTGGGAAATAACCCCTATTATCCTAAGTTCCTTTGGGAGAGGAATGAAATCCAAGTGGAGAGGAACGGGATCCCAAGAGATCCATGTGTCAACCTGGGTGCATGAAATTTTATGGGGGGGAATCCATCATTGTGGGCATTCGCTCACCATTATTTCCATCCTTCCCATGCACACACACACTCATGAGTTGAACCATAACCTCCATTGTTGACATATGCAACCTCTAAAACCTGAAAACCTGTGAAGCTAACCCATTTTCCTGTGAGGCACAACATGACTATGCAGTGCCTGAGCCATATCGTGACCCAGCCATTTTCCTATTGCTACCCACGTTTTTCTATGGACTAGTGTAGCTTGATGTCATTATCAGAACCCATACCTGATTTTTATATTGTTGTTACCCATTTGACTTAGGAGCTGGACAAAAAAAGTAGGTTGTCAGGCCTGTGGTTTTGAAGAGGCGGGTTTTCAGGCTCGTGGATTGAAGAAGAAGGTTGTCAGTCCTATGAGAAACTCTCTTCGGGTGAGAGAGATTATTGGGGAAGTGATTTCTCGTAGAGGGAGTCCAGCAGTAGCTATAGATCTCTAATAATTCCTACTCCGACATGTTGTTGAATCCCTGGAAGGGAATGTGGAACAATAAAGGTGTATATTCCCGAGGTGGGATAGGCATGTGGGGAATGAAAGTATGTGAGCGGTGGGCGTAAGTAGGCTCCTGGGAGAGAATCCTTCCTATTTTACTATGCGACTTTTTGTCGTCTCATCCTAGCTTAGGAATCCCTTTCCCCGGTAGAGTTTAGTTGCAGCTCTAGGGTGACCCACTGTTGAGAGTGATGAGCATTGTGGTCTAAGGCTGGGAGGTTCATGGAAGGTCAGCACCAAGTTGGTGGTATTCTCATAAAAAGATAAATACCATTTATATGTTAATTTGTATGTTGTGTATCCTGTACATGTCTTTATATTTATAATAATTGCATGTGTTGTTGCATGTATTATTTCTGTTATTTCTGCATCGATTTGTGTATTAGTAGAATTCATATTAGTTGTTTAAGTTTGTATGTATGATGTTCCACAAAGATCTTTGTCTACCATAGACCATCAGGTATATGCTTGGGTATGAATAGTTTGATTATCATAACAGAGTGAGAAGTTTTGTTTTTGTATTGATTTGAAGTGACATTGCCTAGCAGATGGATGGGGGTGTTACAAATTGGTATCATAACTTGAACAGAGAAGTTTGGTTTGAAGTAGCGTATATCGGAAAAGTAGCACAGGTACATTACAAATTGGTATCAGAGCCCATGGTTTCAACATTGAACCTGGATGGGCCAAGAATGTGGAATTTGGAGTCAAAAATCCACAAGGATTTGATGTAGAGAGTGCCAGAGTAGAGTTGACGGAGTTCCTAGGTGGTATTGGAAAGCTCATGAGGTATAGTGGTTCGATAAAGTTAGTAGAGACTAGAGTGACTCTCAACCATAGATCGTTTGGGAGGTGTTGGCCCTTGACCAAGTTTTGAGGATCCTTAGTCATGTTTGACCTATTTTGGGACTTCAAGAGGCTGTCGAAGGCAGAGCACAAGTCGAAGCGGATATCGTGGGATCTCGGCCCCTTGTTTAGGGATTTTTGGGTTTTGGGATTATGTAACAGGTATGGGGATGTCGAACCATGGGTTTACCCATGTTTGGGCCCTTTTTGTAATGTATAAATAGAATTCTAGCCGATGTAAGAAGGAGATAAAAGGCTTGGTACCTAGACAAGTGCTAAGTGAAAATTATAAATGCTTTGTGCATGTTGTGTTGAAAACTTGCAAAGCTAAGTGAAAGTGACTGTAAGAGACTGTGTAAATGCTTTGTGTTGTAATCTAGCTCGGGAAAAGAGGATCTAGCGAAGTGTGCGCAGATCTCTTGTCCTATGTGGAGTAGGATCTTGTGGCTCATTTAGAAGATTGATAGAAGACAATAAAAGAGAAGAAGAGTTGGTGGACGTAGCCCCAGGCTCGGGGTGAACCATGTATATCCTGTGTTGCTATGCTTTGTGCGATGCATTGATGTTTTTATGTGTTTATTTTCTTAGTTATTTGATATAGATGAATGATAGATAGATATGTTGATGCTTTTTGCTTAATGATATGGATGAATGCTAGATATAACCTATGTGAATGTGCTTAGTGCTTTAATATACTAGATCTGGGTGAATACTGCGTTGATTTGTTGTTAGGGCTTACCTGCGTTGTAAATTAAGGCTAAATACTAATGATCTATAACTTCTAAGTGCTATGTTAAGGTGTTACAACCATATTTATGTGTCCCATCTAAGGTTGCAGACACTGGAGTCCTGCAACCACCCCTGCCTCTACCTCGGGTGAGACTGCATCTACTTCGCAGGTGTTGACGAAAGGGTTGGTAGTTAGGTTTTTGTTGGTGCATTGTTGAAGCGTTGAACCCTGGGTCTGCCCCTATGCCAACAAATGGTTTAGTTTCCAAGACCTAAAACTGTGATTGTTGGGAACTGGAGAAAAGAGAAAGCTCTGTGCATAGATCTGTTTCCCTAGTGCGTAGTATTCTACTTGACTTGTGCAGCTCTGTGCTAAGAAGAGAAGTCAGATATGAAGAAAAAAGGTAATATATTGATGCTTTGTGCTCTCATAAAGGTAAGAACAGTGAAATTTTTTTATTGAAAAGGTAAGATAAGTGGAAATTTTTGTTTCGAAGGTATGAATCTAGGTATGTTTGATAAATTTTGTCCTAGCCTGAAAATTAGGGCACATCTAGAAGAAAGAAGATTTGATATGAGTAGATCTGATAGTAATGATGAAACATATGTTCTTCCTATACATAGAAAGAATGTTGGAATAACAAATGGATCCAGGATCCTATAAAAAAAAAATTGAAGGTTAGTTATTGTGATCCTAGTGCACAGTATAGGAAAGGTTGGGGATCATTCAAGAGAAAGAGAGAATTAACTCTGTGCAATAGTTGCAGAAGACTGGGACACCTCTCTAAGGAATTCCCTGGTAGAGGTCTTACTTTCCTTTGTTGTAAATCTATGGACCATGAAGTTTTGGATTTGCCTAGAATGATTGCTAAGGTTGAAAGAATGAATATGAGACAAGAAAACCCTGAGGAAGATCAAGCAACTAAGACCATGGCAGAACCCCAGAAAGAATCACAGAATGTATGGCTACAAATGAAAGAAACCCTGAATGATCACATAAATGTCAACTTATCATAGATCTTCAAAGAAAAAGAGCGCATAGAAACAAGAATAGGAGACTTTGACATTCACTATGTTCTAGATGAGGAAACATGGGTGAATATCATCAGAGAAAGAACCTGGGAAATTTTAAGAAAGCCTGCTATGATTCCTTAATTAGGAGGAAAGTTGATAACCCTATGTGGAAGACTCACCCAGATATCTATGAGTGCTAATGGAACTTCGACAAAGGAAGATTTTGATATTGTTAAATTTATTGAGAGAGACACCCCATTTTCTATGTTACTAGGAAAAACCTATATTGAGAAGGATCGGACCAGAAGAAAAGAAGAGGAAGCCCTAGAACAGAAGAAGCAAGAACTAAAAGATTTTGTGACTAGGAGGATAGTGAACTTGATTGAAGAACAGGAGAACAGATCAAAGTTTTTTAGAACCAGAAACTTGGATGTTGAAGTTGAAAGAACAAAAGAAAACTCACAGAAGAGTGGAGCACCTACCCCAGACAGAGAAGAAGTATTTCCCTTGAACCCTATGAAAGAATCTCAATAGTGTGAAGTTACTAGGCCAAAAGGATATAAGAATCAGAATGGAAAGAGGAATACCAAGACAAAGATCACAGGGAAGAAGGATAGAAATCTTAGTAAGAAGAGAGAAAAAATAGAAAAGTTGCAGAAGGTTCCAGAGGGGACTTCGCAGAAGGAAGACTTGCAAAAATGGAACTTCGTTGGGATATCATAACAGCACAACATGGCACTTCTCAATGGTGAAGAAATATAACCGTTGGAGGCATTATGACCGTTAGACCGACGCCCCCAAATGGTTAGAACAACAGTTATAACCAGAAAGCTCATCTTCAAACCGTTGGGACCGCACTGCAATGGATAGAACTGCATTGATGGAGAGATTCGTTACACCGTTGTCTACTTATTTCGTTGACTTTTGCACTGAGAATAATTTTTCAAATTGTATCTGCACCAACGAGATAACTCATTGCTACCGTATTGTGTTTACTAAGATCGACACTTGTTCTATTGCATTGAAGCATTCATTCATTGCTCTAAGTTATCTGATCTTGAGCATGTATGTCAGACGAACTTAGCGCAACTGAAAAGTGTGTAGAAGAAGTTCCAATCAAATTAATGGCTAAAACAGTAATTTCCATCGGGATTCAAGCCTCGTCGAAGATAGGAGTGCAAGCCTCCCCATCGAATTCTCGCGGATCCGAACCATCCCGAGCTACATCCAATAAAAGAACCAAGCATCGAGATGACTTGGCGAATGCGAAGTTAATCACGACTACCCTGCTCGACTACATCCCACCTTTGGCTGGCACGGTGAGTCATGACAGTGTCCCGAGGGATTTCGATTATGCCTTGGTTACTACATACCTTCCAAAGGGGATACGTGAAGTTAGAACACAGCAGGATAAGATTACGACATTAAAATTCAGCGACTTCAACCTAGGGGACCACAAGAACCACAATATGTTCGCCCCTCATAGATACTTTACTAGGACAAAGGGGAAGAACTCGAAAATAATCCCCCAACCATGGACTATGAACCTCGCGCAATCCACCATCTTGACTGTGATGAATATTCCACATTTCGAAAGGCACCAGGAGGTTAATGTGTGTGTTAATCTCCTGCTATCATGCTACCATGGAAGTTATCTATGGACAGAAAAACGCATCACACTCGATTCGACGTTGATCCATAGGATCACCGGATTGAGCATACAGGGACCAAACCCACAAGACTTCTATCCAGGGAAGGTTGCAAACCGCACCCTGGCATAGAGAATTAAGGATACCTATGACTATGTATAAAAAGAGATGTGATGCTAAAAGGTAGCTTCCATCCAAAATGGCGTAGTGTTCCTGGCCTGCCAACTAATTGCAGGAAATCTAGTAAGAAAGAACATACCTACGCAGGTCACAAGGTTCGTTGTTGACCTCGACGAAAAATGTGTAGAAGGACTCTGAATGAACTGGGAGAAGTACTTAGTCAACCAGCCAGAATTGGATTTTCGCGAAGCTCGGGATCAAGGCTATGAGTTCCATTTCAGCTGGTTGTTGATCCTCATAGAATTTACTGCTTGGGAGATATCGGAAGGTGAGAACTTCCCGGACATTGAGCCATTCGAGCCACTCTCTAAGAATTTCACCACGCTCTAGTACATGAGTGATATGGGAAAACAGTGGTAGTCAAACATGGTATTCCACACATACTATCTGTAGTTAAAGAGAGCTATTGGGGTTGTCCCTTGTATGACGTCGAACACCATGCACTGATTCAAACCCCTCATGAAGTTTTTTGTAGATCGGCACTTTATTTATATAACTGTGCGTGCAGATGAACATAAAGAAGAGCTTCAGTCGTACTATAAGCTCACAGAGGACGACCTCGAAGAGATAACTAAGGAATAGTATGCAGAGCTCATTATCCCTGCTGACCCCACAGAAATGTCTTATCCTGAACTAATTGGCAGCTCAGAGACCACTCACAAAGAGCATGATACAGCTAGACCTAGCAGAAGGAAGAAGACCGAAGAGGTACAAAACTTGAGCAATGCATCAGACAAAACTACTTTAGAATCACCTAGACGAGGAGATAATGAAAAAGTATATAAATAAGAGACCAATGGCAAAGAATATCAATAAAATAAAGGTGAAGTGACACCGCCTAGGGATCCTGTTGATGAGGTTTATCCCTCTAAGAAAAGAAATTTTTCCCCCATGAAAACTACCTTGCGGAATAAATCCAAATCCACCAAGACTAAGCTACAAACTGTGCTCACGCTTGATGAATTTGACTTCATCATCATAGCTGTATTAGACGCCTCGTAGGATATTATGTAGAACATTGAAGCCAAGCAAGAAGCCATGTATGAAAAAATTTAGACATAACTAAGAGGGGTACATCGGGCCCTTCAATCTAGTCTCACAATATCCACTGTGCTCCTGCCATCAGAAGAACCATATTTGGGAGATGAACCTGCTCAACTCCAAAAAATATTTGATGTGACTGAAGCTCTCTTTCGTCGAGCGTGAGAAGAGAAAAAACAGGCCACGGTGGCCCTGGAGAAAGCACAACAAGAAGTGGTAGAGAAACTTCAAGTTGCTCAAAAGGAGAAGGATGACCTCCACACCAAGTTTGAAGAGGAGAGAACACAGGTCAAGAAAGAGAAAGAGCATCTTCTCGCAGGGCAGCTCAGAGTCAAAGAAGCAGTCAACAAAGCACTTCGCTCTATGATCGGCTTATTGCAAAAGGCGGAAGAACCAGTGGAGCATCAAGTAGCGCAGCTTGCAGAAGCTATACAGTGGCTTCAATAGATAATCGCATACCTAGAGCTACAAGCAGTGCCAAGTACCCCGCAGGATGTGCGATACCAAAGAGAATCCATTGCCCAAAGCACAATTGAGAGGATTAGAGAATTCACTCTAGAATTTAAACATCTTAGCAGTAGAAGTGCACAAACCTACAAGCGACTTACTAAAGACACTAAACTAAAGGCACTGGAGTCACTTCTCTAGGAGGCAAAACAGCAAGCAGCGATAGTACAGGAGCAGTTGAAGCTCCTGTCAGCAGTTGAAAGGATGAAGTGATCCCAGGAATAGTGCACTTCTCAACAGCAGGTCCACACCATACAGAGCAAAGTCATGGAAGTGACTCAGAGGCTCCAACCAATCTAGGACGAAGTGTGCCAACTATTTGAGGAGATTGAAGGCTGAGGAGAAGATCTGGAATAAGTATTCATTGCAGTCAAACAATGCTTAGAGGGACCTGTCAATGAAGAAGTTATCCAAGAGTTCGCCAAGAAGGAGGCCTTAGCACAGCAACAGATCGAAGCAACTCGAGCCAAGCTCGAGGCTTTTGAAGCAGAGCTACCCAGACCAGAGTGACTCGGGACGAGTCATAGGTGAGTGTTGGGGGCCTGTTGGCCCTTGACCAAGTTTTGAGGATCCTCGGTCATGTTTGAACTATTTTGGGACTTCGATAGGCCGTCAAAGATAGAGCGCAATTTGAAGCGGAGATCGCGGGATCTCGGCCCCTTGTTTAGGGATTTTTGAGTTTTGGGCTTATGTAACGGGTATGGGGATGTCAGCCCATGGGTTTACCAATGTTTAGGCCCTTTTTTTAATGTATAAATAGAATTTTAGGCGATGTAAGAAGGACAGAAAAGGCTTGGTATATATCCAAGTGTTAAGTGAAAATTATAAATGCTTTGTGCATGTTGTGTTGAGAACTTGCAGAGCTAAGTGCAAGTGAATATAAGAGACTGTGTACAGGATTTGTGTTGTAATCTAGATAGGGGAAGGAGGATCTAGATAAGTTCCTATAGATCTCATGTCCTATGTAGAGTAGGATCGTGTGGCTCTGTGCATGTAGAATATTGACAGAAGACAATAAAAGAGAAGAAGAGTTGGTCGATGTAGCTCCAGGCTGGGGGTGAACCACATATATCCTACGTTGTTATTCTTTGTGTGATGTATTGATGTGTTTATGTGTTTACTTGCTTAGTTCTTTGATATAGATGAATGATAGATATATCTGTTGATGCTTTGTGTTGAATGATATGGATGAATGCTAGATCTAACCTATGTGATTGTGCTTAGCTCTTGAATATACTAGATCTGGGTGAATACTGTGTTGATCTGTTGTTAGGGCTTACCTGCACTATAAATTAAGGTTGAATAATAACGATCTATAACTTCTAATTGCTCTATTCAAGTATTAAAACCACAGATCTGTGTCCCAACTAAGGTTGCAGACACTAGAGTCCTACAACCACCCCTACCTCTACCTCTGGTGAGATTACATATGCTTCACAGTTGTTGTCGAAAGGGATGGTATTTAGGGTTTTGTTTGTGCGATGTTGAAGCGTTGAACCCTGGGTCTACCCCTATGCCAATAGGAGGAGGAGAGCCATTGGATTTCCTAGGTAGTTCGGTGGTTTGGAGTTTGGGGAAATTGGTGGAAGTGTGTGAAGAATGGACTTCCTCCTGAAGTCTCGAAGTCCCGAACTTCGGAGTGAATATGGATTGTTCTGGTATGAGGACATGTGTCAGAAGATCAACCTATTCATAGTTTTGGGAGTCCATGGGTTGTGTGGTGTTTTGGCAGGGAAATCCTTCGAAGTCCCAGAACCCGAATCCCCGAAGCTCCAAAGTCTCATAGTGATTCTCAGTCATAGATCATTCGAGAGAAGGTGGACCATTGGATTTCCCCAAGTGGTTCGACAGTTCGGTGTTCGGGGAAAGTTGTTGGGTCCCAACTTGCACAATGAATGCTAGAATCGCCCAATAGGATTTACCCCATTAACTCATCCCGTCGAACAACTTAGATCCAAGTTGCGTCCATATGGTCATGATGAACAACAGTTATTGCTGAAATTTCTAGCTAATCCCAAGTATAAGGCTCAGAGAACTCATCGTAGAATGCATTGTTTTCAAATAACTTAGTAATTTCCTAATTTTGTAGAGCGATCAAGCCTGTGTAGCTGTGAAACCTATAGTTGTGACCACCAAATCCCTATTCCGTCACAGAATTTGATCATATCCAGAACCCACAATTCCGATAGCTACAAGAAGTCGAAGTGCCATGTCTAAATATGCAGTACTAGACAAGCCCTGCAACCCCTGAGTTGAGGTCATGGATGATCTAAAGGGGAAGGTGGAGTAGGTCAAGCTCCTTGATCAAGACTTAACAGACCAATTCTTCCCCCAAATGAACATAGAAGTCTTCTGGACTATCTCTCCATACGAGTTGGGAGGCATGTAGTTTGTGCCAAAGCTTGAATTTGTCAACCTCTTCAACTCGACCATCATGAACCTCAAAGACCTGTCAGTGTTTGGTACCACTGGTGATGTTGTGTGGTGCACGAAATTCCTGATCAAAAGGGTGCACGACAGAAGTATCTGGTTGGATAGGTGGTATCCAATCCATGCTGAAGGCATTCATCAGCTTATTGGACTGTCCCACGAAGGCGAGGATGTATCGAAAGGATTCCAGGGTCCTAGTAAGAACGAAAAGAAGAAAGGGGAGCCTAGCCTCTATGAAATATTCCACACTCAGAGGGGGGGAACACAGCCAAAATTGACCCCACACTACCAGAGACAGTCAGGATTGGCTGCTACATCATAGCCAACAATGTTATGAGGTCATATTACAAGGGTTAATGCATGCTAGATGCATTGTCTGTAGCATATTTTTTCACCAATGGCGTTGTATTCAACTGGTGTAGTTATCTGCTAGAGGAACTACTAGTGGATTGCAAGGAATCCTAAGAGAAGGGAGGCACCTTCACCTACAGATACCTATTAATGGCATTCATGATGCTAAAGTGGAAGCCACCCATTGGAATACTGTTGGCGCTAGCAAACAAGGGGCGTCTTGTGAAGATGTTTGAGCCTTGGCATTCCATGGAGGACTCCAAGAACACGGCCTTCAATAACACGGCATTCTCCAAGTGCTACAATGGCTTGATCGACACAACTTAGAGGTTTCGCATTCCGCATGAGCTCCTCAACTGCAACACGAGGAACATCACTTTGAGCATGAACCAGTGTGATACGAGAGTTATTTATATTTGCTTGGCAATCTAATCACTTATAAAGTTTATCTTAAGCTCTTCCTTCCATCAATCATTTTAGGTATATTATATTTTAATGTAAGGTGAATGGGGCTTAGAAAAGGAAATATGTAAGAAACCTAAAGTGTAAATGTGTCAATGTTATAAGTCTAAATTCATGTTAACCAAGGAGTTCCACCATAAGTATATAAATTCTACTTATAAGTAGTAGAAATTTGTATAGATGATTAGGTGTGATTATTTTGGTTGTAGACAGAAATTAAAGCACGACCCAGATGCTATCATTTCTTTGTCGAGGATTATAACCCCTTTTAAAACTTCAAGAAAACTAACAAAAGAAAAAAATGAAAACTTGGAAAACTTGCAAATGCCAAATATACCATCGAAAAATTATAACAATCAAACAAAATTGAGAGCGTGGGAAAAGAAAAACAAAAATATAGAAAAGTACAAGGACTTATTTAATCAAAATGACCTAAACATAAAAAATAAATTGAGAAATCAAGATAAGCCCTGAATATACCAAGATCTGACCATGGGAAAACATATATCACAAGTCAAAATAGAAAGGAGGGATCATATTCTAAGGGATTAAATGAATTTTAAGTCTGAACTCTTATCCCTATTAGATCCTTCCAATGTTTTGCATATAAATATGTTATTTTCCTTAACATTATGATTATGATGGATAGAAACTCTTTTGACCAATGCATGAGATGTCTAGCAAATCAAGATTTTTATTAAAAGCAAACATCACAAAGGAATGTAAAATAAAAATGAACAATCCTAAACTAAATGTACGGTTATGACATCAATTTTAAAACATGAGAGCCTCATTAATTAGGTTACACATGAAAAGATATTGAAAGAATGAATATTTATGTGTAACCAAAGATCAAATTCTTTCTCATTTTTCTTTGTTTAGATATTCTTTATTCATTATCATAGAAAATTGATTGCACTAAACATTTCACAACTAAGTCCTGATAATTAGAAATTAAAGATGGGAATTGAAAAGAAATGTTTAATGAAATTAATTATGAGAAAGACAATAAATAACAAAGAGATAAGGAAGTTAAAGTAAACTTCCCTGAACGTGTCCTAATGATGGCTCGTCTTCATCTTGACATTGACATATCACTTCATAATTACTTATTTTGAGTAAACCAAAGAGAGGAAATCTACTTGTGAAAGAAGCAAACCAAAACTGAAATATTTACTCTATTTCTAACTTAGTCTAAAATACATTGATTATCAAAAAATACTAACTGAAATCAAACTACCAATACAACGATTCATGTAACTTCAAACCTGAAATCATATGTACAAAAAATATTAGTAATATAAATTGGATTAACAATAAACAACATGAAGAGAAATTTAAAATAACTAAACCTATATCTAACATGTGCAAAATAAGAACATTGTTATTTACAGGAAATCTTGCACGAAAAGATTCCTCTGACCAAGATTCTATTTTATCATGATATATACAATAACTAATGTACAAATATTGGAAGGAATATACATATGAGTGATGACCATGCATAAAATGTTTATGAAGAATATCATAATGACTTATTTCAGATATCGCAACAGGAACATGAAAACCATACATAACCATCATTTGAAACCGAAGTGTCTCATTCTCTTGACAAGTCTCCCTAAACTCATATTTCACATAACCAACTTGTAATGAGTTAATAAGATCAAATAATGTGTATGCGCTATCATCCCTCATTGTATAAGACAAATTGTTATTAATAGGGCGGCAGCCATTAACATGATTGGTTTCATTAAATTTTTGAATCTCGCCTATTTGATTACTTAAACAACAATACTCTCTATTGATCATATATGGAGTTGAATCAATAGAAGTCACTTTGTGAAATATGTTTGTTACAAAAATTCCTTCGTCCCATGTAGAAGATTGATGATACATAAAATCAAAAGATTCATGAGAATATATTGCATTATTTTCATCTCCTATATGTAAGTTATTTCTATCTTGCACCTTATTATATTTTGGCCATGCATAATGAAATTCCAAAGGATCTTAAATGATTACCTAAGAAGAAAAACCATTGAACATATCAATCTACAAAGAATAATAGGTGGAAGATGAAAGAAAAGGAAAAACATCTCTTGAAAAAAAATCATTTTTGAAGGGAAACTTTTCTTTTAATAGGATATCTATGTCTTATTTAAATTGTATATTTGCTTCTTCCCTTAGAATTAATTGATCAATATTCATGGTATTCTCTACTGGAAAATTCGAACACAAAATGTTATCCCAAACATAATCATGTTCATAGTAAAGAGATAAAGGTGAGAACACATTACAAGACTTTTCAAAATGAGAATACTCAAGAATTAATTTTGATGGAGAATCAATAGAACAACCAATGATGGAGTCTCTTAGAACTTGGTCTTCAATCTCTTTAGTCAAACTATGAGAAGATTGTTCCATATTATGAACACAAATTTTGGATCCAAACTTTTTCATTCCTGAATTAGTTGTAGTGTTTTCTAGAATGTGACAATTTTCTTCATCTCTACTCAAACTTTCCTCCTCATTTAAAGAAGATATTGACAAATACAAATTATTAGAAGTCACGTTTAAATCTTATAAAATATAATGTTCCTCCTAATCCACATTTATCAGAGTAAAAAAATGTTTTCGAACAATGTTGACCTCCTACAACTTCTAAATCATTGGTATTTTCATGAAAATATAAATCAACTTGTGAATGAGTACCAGTGCATGTTTCAAATTTATTAGCAATTAATTGACCTTGTTCATCAGAAAGAGAAATAATATGTTGAAACAATTCACTAATAGAAGGAATTTCATTTGAAGGAAATATGAAATAAAGATGTATAAACCTTGTAGAAAATTATTCAAATGATTCATCTGGTTTCCTCCTAATATCATTCAACTCTTCGCATAATTTATCATAATCAAAATTATTAAAATAAGATAGAAACTCATCTACAAATTGTTTAAATGAATGAATAGATGCATATGAAAATGTTTCACACCAATTTTTAACTTGGCCTTTGAAACTCAAAGTGAATAATATGCAGATGACACCTTCATGAAGAATATTATGAGAAATACAATTTTGAACAAATTGAAAAGAATGTTAAGATGCAGTAGTTTCACTCTCACCATAAAACTTAGTTTTTGACAATAGCTCGACTATGTTTAATGGAGTGCTACATGATACCCATCCATAAACACATATCCAAATAGGATTTTTGGAATAAGCCATTAAAAATTTAAAAAAATAATAATAAAGTGACTAGCTCCAGAACGTCATCATGTCAGTATGACCCTCCTTCTAGCATCAAAATGTTGATCCCTGGTGACAAGTGCCTAAAATGGAATACTTTCAACACCCATCTATACCTTTTTGCTTAACATTTTTCGTTTATCTCTTCCCTTTTTTATACCTCCATTATCCAGTTCACCTCATTTGTTACCAAAGGTATGAATCCTACCCCATACATCATTATTACATTATTTTTGCATAATTATTAGGAAGGAACTCATTACTATTAGCCACTAACATTGTTGCATAGGAGTTTAGTAGCTACAACACTCCAAGTAGCTGCAACACCTCTTTGCTACAACTCCAAGATGATACAGTTCCAAGTGCAAAGAAAGTTGTTGCAATTCCAAGGACAAAACCCGATTGTTGTAACCTAAGGTGCATCTACGGTTTCTTCAATTCAAGGAAAAACAATTACAACTGCAAGACTGATTTCCATGCTACAACTCTAGAAATAGCTCACCAGCCTAGTGGTCAATGTTGTAGCTAGAAGTTGGGAGCCAACACTTGGGAAGAAATATCCACAAGGGAAGGTGACATAAGACAAATAGGAGACTATAGGAATCAGTGATCTATCGATTCAACATACACATGTAATTGAAAGAATCATTGTAACTAGATGAACAACCAGATTCTCACGGTTTCCCATCCATTGTTTGTATAATTTTAGAAAATTATCCATATTTTATAAAAGCCTTGGCTCCCCTTTTGGATTACTAAGAGGGGGGGTGAATCAGTAATAGATCAATTTAATCCTTTTTAACCATAAAATGAAAGTGTTGTATCAATGTAGCATTATCATCCAATAGTTGTAGAGTAAATAAACAATGAACAAATGAGCAATCATACACATACACAGTATACCAATTTTCTTATGTGGAAACCCAAAGTGGGAGAAAACCACAGAATGATTTTTCTTATATGTCTTTAAGAATTACATTCATTGGAAGCACCAACTTCCTTTGTTTTCCATCTGCAACTAGAAGGAGGATCCAACCCCCTAGTTTCTCAGGCTACAACATGAGGGAAGCTCCAACTCCCCAATTCTCTAGCTACAAACAAAAGGAGGATACAACCCCCTATGTTCTCCATCTACAACCGAAAGGTGGATACAACCACCTATCATTTCCCCATCAATTTGCCTTGACATAGAAGTAGAATGACGGAACCACTGTCACACTATCACTGTGAGATATACTACTATAAACCTGTACCAATCAACCTGTAACAACTTGTACCAATAACATGTGCCAACATGTACCATACATCAACATTTACCTCAACCAATACCATAAACAAATGCATCAAACCTGTACAAATAACATGTCACAATAACCTGTCCAAACAACATGTAATCAACTTGTACCATAAACAAGTGCATCAACCATGCAACAACTTGTACATCAACCTGTACCATCAACGAGTGAATCAACCATGCACCAAATATGTATAAATCATGCATCAAATACACATAAACTATGACTCATCAAAATGTACCAACATTATCAACTATACACCTCATGTATGTGCCAACTCATCGACTACTTGTCTCAACCACATA
>SNQJ01S0011620.1:91122-105758 GCA_010110895.2 Picea sitchensis
CCGAATGGAATTAAAATGCTAATTCTAACACTATTGTTACAGGCAGTACCTGACTAAGGATGGGACCTTACTCCCTTAGGCAAGGTACTGGGCTACGAGACCAAAATCACACGAGCAATCAATACATCAACACGCAACTAGAAAGCTAGAACTGAAATTGTATTGTCATAGATTGAAATTATACAATAACAAAAAAATGTAATTGACAGAATAATTCCCCTTCTCCTCAGCTCTTAGGGAGCCGAGGATTTTATACAATATAACTATTGTTCTAAAATTACACAAATCGTAGATGGATATCCATGAGAATCTGGTTACAACGATTCTTTCAATTACAGATGTATGTTGACTCGATAGGTAATTGATTTTTGTAGTCTCCTATTTGTCTTCTATCACCTTCCCTCGTGGATATTACTTCCCAACTGCCAACTACAATGTTGACCGTTGGGCTGGTGAGTTTTTTTTGTAGTCACAGCACAAAAATATTGCTTATAGTTGTAAATGTTTTGTCTAGAATTGCAACAACCACGGATGCACCTTGAGTTGTTGTCGTTGGGTGTTTCATCTGAAATTGCAGCAACTTGCTTTGAGCCTAAAGTTGTATTAGTTTGGAGTTGCAATGGAGAGGTGTTGCAGCTACTAGACTCCTATGCAGCAATGTTAGTGACTGATAGTAACGAGTTCCTTCCTAAAAATTATGCAAAAATAACGTAATAACGATGTATGGGGTAGGATTCATACCTTTGGTAACAAATGAGGTGAATTAGATAATGGAAGTATCAAAAAGGGAAGTGATAAATAGAAGATGTTAAGGAAAATGGTATAGACAAGTACCGAAAGTATGCAACTTTAGACACCCTTCATTTGGAACATTCCTAGTAGTCAACATGGAGAATTTTTCTAATAAAGGCCCCAATTAAGCCTATACTCGTTTGGGATGGAAATCGTCACTGATATGTGGGCATGGTTGCCACTAAGGGGTATTTTTGCCTTCAAATGAGACTTTCCTTGAAGCTCTTCTAAGCTACTATGCAGAAAATAGAAAGAACTAATATATCTCTATTATAAAGTTATATTATCCTAACTTGGATATAGAAGTGGTTCATAGTAGCCTAGTTAGGAGAAAAAAGAATAACATAAACTTAACATGAGAGAAATGTAAGTTATCAAGCTATAGAAGTAGTTCATACAACATGATAACGATTAAAACAAATACATGTCATTCTTAACGCAGTAAATAGTTACCAAAAAAAGTGCAAATATGCATACTCACGTTGGTCATGGAGGAATAACAAAAACTGAACATGAGATAAAAATAATCTTTCAAACTAAGGAAATAGTTCACTTAGCTGGAAAACAATTAAAACAAATACATATAAGTAATCAACTTAGTAAACAATTACCAAGAAATCACAAACATACATACTCACATTCAATGGATAATTAACTAATTCAAACCAACCATGAAAGATAATTTATCATGAGTTTTAAATAAACATAAATTTGCATGAATGACAATAAACTCATACATATATAGAATATAATTTAAACAAAATAATAGTATCAAATATGGATACTTGTTGATTTCTAACTCAAGATTCAAATGATTTCAAGAAAGAAACTCTAATAGCATGAGCATTTTCTTGCCTCAACCTTTAGCTCTCTTTTAGTTCTTCCTCCCTCTTAAATTTGTGATTGTAATTCTTTTATAATAATGGGAGTTTATTTTCCTTCTTAATCTTAGGCCTCTAATTCTATATTTCTAATATGCAATCAAAACAATATTACTATTCTTAAATCAAATATGATTTGTAAATATTTATAAAACTAAATCTAATAATAAGATAAAATTAAAATTTAAAATAGAAATTAAATCTAAAATAATAAAAATATAAAATAAACATAGATTAAACTAAAATCTAATATAATAATAAAACTAAAAACTTAAACTAAAGCCATTTAAATAAACTATTTCCATTGCTTCACTCATATCGTGAGAACTTCTTCGCAATAAGAGAAATTATCCTCCATGTCTCGTTGTATCTAAAAATGCCGCCAAATATGTGATTTGGTTCATCTTCAACATGGATTAAACTGTGCACTTATGGATTATACTCTGGTGGTTTTCTAATGCAAGGATCCAATGGAAAAATGACGTCGGGGCATGGTAAATGATGATGTATTAACCTGATGATATTTCCTTTACCTTGGCTAACATTTGAGTGACGTAAAACTTAATTACAATCCTTTTTCTCATGTCATGATCATGTTAACTAACTCTGCATAATTGCGATTTGACTGCACTTAGGTTATTTTTGGGTATTGGCTAAACGTTCTATTTTTTTATTTTTATTTTGGCAGGAATCAGGTGATATAAATATGGATAAAATCGTTATTTTTTGTTATTTAAATTGTATCTCTAAATGCATAAATAGATTTAATATGCTGAAAAACTTCTAGAGCACTTGGATTATACAAACTTAATCACTCAAATCTGCAAATCCAACCATTCATCACCATATTTCAGACAAAATCAAATTGAAAAAATTACTTATCTTTGTAATCGTATAATTTCTTTTTTTTTCAATTTGACTTAAAACCAAGGAACTGGTGACCTGGATAAATGTGTGGCATATATGTTCCGAATATTTAATGGCATTTTTTTGTTGTCAAATTTGAACCAATTCCTCTTCTTTTTACAAAGTGGTCAAAATCTTTTCCTTCTTATGCCATCTTCAACAAGTCTATTACTCATCAATTTCCTTTTGGGGTTTGTTTGTATGGATTCCTTTTAATGTGTGGTAAAATGACCATAGAACCCATCAATTAATTTTGATCATATCAATTAATTTTGATCATAGAGTGTGGCATGAAATTTTAATTTCGATGGAAGAAAAATATCCCATATATGGAGTATCGAATCAATGTCCATAACTTAGCCTCTAGATACGGATATGAGAGCCCCTTCGTTCATTGTTCAACATCACCAGTCACGTGAGTGAATTGACAGATTGGTAATGCCACATAAACAATGTAAAATCCAATGTGAAAAATCCAAGTAATTGATGCAGGAGCATCAACCATGTTAAGGGTCACAAACTTTACCAAGGGAGTTGGTTCCCTAAATTTTCTCATTTTATTTGTAATGTTTAATATCTCATAGTTCAGGTTGTTTGGATAGGTGTCAATTTGTTGATAAATTTTAGGAACAATTTTTAAATTGGGGTTTTGTTGAGATATCTCGAGATTTNATCTTGTACTTGAACATTTAAGTGGGGTAAAAGGAGGTTGCCCCCTCGAAGAGGCTTATTATCTGAAATTATCTCTTTTTCAAGGCGTTGAGTACTTTTCCTGAGGTTTTTCTATGTTATATTGAAGTTTGGTTCTTAACATTGCCACTAAGAGGGATTTTTTCCTTCAAATGAGACTTTCCTTGAAGCTCTTCTAAGCTACTATGCAAAAAATAGAAAGAACTAACATATCTCTATTATAAAGTTATATTATCAGAAGTGGTTCGTAGTAGCCTAGTTAGGAGAAAAAAGAATAACATAAACTTAACATGAGAGAAATGTAAGTTATCAAGCTATAGAAGTAGTTCATACAACATGATAACGATTAAAACAAATACATGTCATTCTTAACGCACTAAATAGTTACCGAGAAAAGCGCAAATATGCATACTCACGTTGGTCATGGAGGAATAACAAAAACTGAACATGAGATAAAAATAATCTTTCAAAGTAAGGAAATAGTTCACTTAGCTGGAAAACAATTAAAACGAATACATATAAGTAATCAACTTAGTAAACAATTACCGAGAAATCACAAACATACATATATGCAAACTCATACATATATAGAATATAATTTAAACAAAATAATAGTATCAAATATGAATACTTGTTGATTTCTAACTCAAGATTCAAATGATTTCAAGAAAGAGACTCTCTTGCCTCAACCTTTAGCTCTCTTTTCTAAGTCCTTCCTCCCTCTTAAATTTGTGATTGTGATTCTTTTATAATAATGGGAGTTCATTTTCCTTCTTGATCTTAGGCCTCTAATTCTATATTTCTAATATACAATCAAAACAATAATACTATTTTTAAATAAATATGATTTGTGAATATTTATAAAACTAAATCTAATAATAAGATAAAATTAAAATTAAAATCTAAAATAGAAATTAAATCTAAAATAATAAAAATATAAAATAAACATAGATTAAAAACTTAAACTAAAATCTAATATAATAATAAAACTAAAAACTTGAACTAAAATCTAATATAATAATAAAACTAAAAACTTAAACTAAAGCAAATTTAAATAAACTATTTCCATTGCTTCACTCATATCGTGAAAACTTCTTCGCAGTAAGAGAAATTATCCTCCATATTTCGTTGTATCTAAAAATGCCACCAAATATGTGATTTGGTTCACCTTCAACATGGATTAAACTGTGCACTTATGGATTATACTCTGGTGGTTTTCTAATGCAAGGATCCAATGGAAAAATGACGTCGCGGCATGGTAAATGATGATGTATTAACCTGGTGATATTTCCTTTACCTTGGCTAACATTTGAGTGACGTAAAACTTAATTACAATCCTCTTTCTCATGTCATGATCATGTTAACTAACTCTGCATAATTGCGATTTGACTGCACTTAGGTTATTTTAGGGTATTGGCTAAACGTTTTATTTTTTTATTTTTTTTGGCAGGAATCAGGTGATATAAATATGGATAAAATCGTTATTTTTTGTTGTTTAAATTGTATTTCTGAATGCATAAATAGATTCAATATGCTGAAAAACTTCTAGAGCACTTGGATTATACAAACTTAATCATTCAAATCTGCAAATCCAACCATTCATCGCCATATTTCAGACAAAATCAAATTAAAAAAATTACTTATCTTTGTAATCGTGTAATTTCTTCTTTTTGTCAATTTGACTTAAAACCAAGGAACTGGTGACCTGGATAAATGTGTGGCATATATGTTCTGAATATTTAATGGCATTTTTTTGTTGTCAAATCTGAACCGATTCCTCTTCTTTTACAAAGTGGTCAAAACCTTTTCCTTCTTATGCCATCTTCAACAAGTCTATTACTCATCAGTTTCCTTTTGGGGTTTGTCTGGATGGATTCCTTTTAATGTGTAGTAAAATGACCATAGAACCCATCAATTAATTTTGATCATAGAGTGTGGTATGAAATTTTTATTTCGATGTAAAAAAAATATCCCATATATGGAGTATCGAATCAATGTCCATAACTTAGCCTCTAGATACGGATATGAGAGTCCCTTCGTTCATTGTTCAACATCACCAGTCACATGAGTGAATTGACAGATTGGTAATGCCACATAAACAATGTAAGATCCAATGTGAAAAACCCAAGTAATTGATGCAGGAGCATCAACCATGTTAAGGGTCACAAACTTTACCTAGGGAGTTGGTTCCCTAAATTTTCTCATTTTATTTGTAATGTTTAATATCTCATAGTTCAGGTTGTTTGGATAGGTGTCAATTTGTTGATAAATTTTAGGAACAATTTTTAAATTGGGGTTTTGTTGAGATATCTCGAGATTTGTTTGTTTGTGAGCTATAGGAGAGCTTGAGTGAATTTTATTTTTACTTTTGCATAGTGTGCAAAAGTGTGAGTGATTGTGTGAGAGTGCGCAGAGGTCAGAGAGACCGAAAATGAACCATTCCTGTTGTAACCTTATTCCTTCAAGGGTTTTAATGAAAAATTAGATTCTGTGAAATTGTATTTCCTGTGTATTTTCTTTAGACTCTGCATATAAATTATTTGGGCATATAAATAGAGTGTGGCTTGAAATATTCCAAGGGAAAGCTCCCATAATTGATGGTGAAGATTAAATCAGAGAACAAGAATCAACGACCGACATCAGTATGCACTTTTTTAATATCATCAGAACTTGTTTGGCGATATCCAGACTCCAACTCCACAAAATGTTGAAAACGACTCTAGGATCGTCTACGACGATAGGTTTTTAAGTCGTGCCGACAAGGGATGGGACAACGACGATGAGTTGGGGAAAACAAAGTTAATCTATGATGAGGATAAGTCGACGGATAAGATCGAGAGTGGATCAAAAAAGGGCGCATTGGTGAGGTTGAAATAAATTGACGGTGCCGATTAACTTTTTCATGTCCAGATTGATGGTTTAAGATGATGGAGATGGGTCCCATTTTGTCGGGTCTGGTAGATCTTCACGGAAGTTGTATATGTGTGTAGGATCGAGATAACTGACCGTGGTAATTATCCAAACAACAAACCTCTTACGAAGAAGGATTTTGGCCCAAGGACAGGCGCTTTTCGCTTAGTTGCGTGGAAGTAAAGACTTTGCGCAAAAAGAGGAAGAAGGCGGTCGAAGTAACTTTCTCTCCGGTGCATGAACAAAGTATTTTGGGACTCTATCAAAGAAAGATCTGAGGCAATTCAAGGAGTCAGGGCAGTCCAATCTGAGTTTGAGCTATGAACGAGATTTTTCAATTTCAAGAACCTTTTAGGTAGGTCCGCATCGAGTGGTATCAGAGCTTGCAATGCTATAATAATTAGGGTAGAGGAAATTGTGTCTGGGAGGAATCATGTCGGCGAGAAGAGGATTTCGAGAGAGAAATGTAGCAAATGAGGAGTTGCAATTGAAGTTGAAGTGCATCTAGGTGAGTATGGAAACAGCTCACAGAAGAGAGCTTGACATAGGATATGTTAGTGAAAGTGAAGATACAAGCTGTGATGAGGAAGCAAAAGGAGCACCAAGAGGAGAAACTATTGAGAATGGTCACAAAGGTTGTAGCCAAAACAAAGATGGAAGTGCCCATGTATGAGGGTAACTTGAATGTAGATGATTTTGTTTGATTGCATCAATTCAATGGACAAGTACTTTGACTATGAGGAGGTGGATGAGGAAAATAAATTCAAACATGTAGTGACAAGACTAAAAGGACATGCAACCTTATGGTTGGATGATTTGTAGGCAAATTAGAGGAGGAACGGAAAATATAAAATCAAAAGTTGGGACAAAACCGTAGCCAAATTCAAAAGAAAATTCATTCCTAAGGACTATCAATTGAGTCTATTTAGACAATTGTGAAATTTGAGATAGAAATCCATGACAGTGAAGGAGTACACTGAATAATTCTATAGGTTGTATATCAGGGAAGGCCACATAGAAGAGGATGTTGAGAAAGTTTCCAGATATATAAATGGACTGAGATATGATATTCAATATGAGATCAACCTTTCAACTCTTAAAATAGTGGAAGATTCCTACTAAGCAGCCCTAAAGGAAGAAGAAAATTTGGTCAGGAAGAAGATCCAAAAGAGAAGAGGAAGGACTTCAGCAAGAGGAAAGGGATCATCCAACAGAGGAAGGTTTCAAGATTCAAAAAGAAAGGAAGGAAGCTCTAGTAGCCAGTCACCTAGAGGAGGAGAGTCAAGAGGTAGAAAAATCAATTAACAAGAGGACAGAGGTAGATAAATCAGGTGTTATACTTGTGGGAAAACATGACATGTGTCTTGGGATTGTACTGAGAACAAGTCAGCAAACCAGAAAGGAGTTCACATTGCAAAAGCTAAGGAAGAAGCAGTGAGTGCAGAAGTAAAAGAAGAAACTCTTGAGATGGGTGAATCACTAATGTTGAAGAGAGTTTTGATTAAGGTGGAAAAGGAAACTCATGAACCAACACAAATAAAGAGTTTATTCAAGACCATGTGCAAATCAAAAGGGAAATGTTGCAAGTTGGTCATCGATAGTGGTAGCGCAGACATTCTAGTTTCTCCAAATATGGTGGAGAAGTTGGGATTGCAAAGGATGGCACATCCTACTCAATATAAAGTGTCATGGTTGCATAAAGGACATCAGATTCTGGTAAGTGAACAATGTAACGTAGAAATTCATATTGGTAGTTACAAGGATGAAATATTATGTGATGTCATGCCTATGGATGTTTGCCATATTTTGTTGGGAAGACCATGGTAGTATGATCGGAAAGTTGTTCATGATGGAAGGAGAAATACCTATACCCTTGAAAAGGAGGGACACAAACATGCATTATTTCCACTGAAAGATGAAGGAGCTAAAGAAGAAATTGGTCCATGTGTGTTGTTGATGAGTGGAAAGGACCTACTACAGGAAGTCAAGAAAGACGAGGAGGTATAGTTCACTTTGATTGGTAAGTCGAGAGTAGTACTTATCAGCACAAATTTAAATGATTTACCTGCTAAAATTCTAGCATTATTAGATGAGTTTGTTGATATCATTATTGATGAGTTACCTAATGCCTTACCACCCATAAGAAGCATTAGCCATCACATAGACTTTATTCCAGGAGCAAGACTACCAAACAAAGTTGCCTACAAAATGACACCCAAAGAGAATGAAGAAATCAGAAATCAGGTTTGTGAGCTGCTAGATAAAGGATTGGTCAGAGAAAGTTTCAGCCCTTGTGTGGTGCCAATTTGATCCAGATTTTATGAGCAGAACGAAATGAATACAGATTATTAATCGGTGCTTAACACAAAATAACAGAGATACAGTAAAATTGGTTTTCTATTCAATAACGAAATAAGCTGAAACTGTAAAATGCAGCGGAAACAAACTTGTTGGAATGGTGGTGCCTTATCTCTGAGAAGAGATGTGACGACAGCGCGCATTCGCAAGAAGAAGGTTACAATGAGGCTCTGAAGTCCTTTTTACAATAAGCAAGAATTCCAAAAACCCTAGACATCCAAAAACCTAACCCTAGGAGATGAAACACCAAAAGTCATGTGGGCCCCGTTTGGGTAAGCTAGTACATCAACTTCCCAGGGTCGTAACTTTTGCATACGATCTCCGTTTTAGGCGTGTGATAGCCCGTTGGAAAGGTATCGCCAAGGAGATTCATTTTGGAAACTCAATCATGCCTTCGGCTATCATTGAGGATCTCGATACTAAAAAACCTTCATTTAGGCCCTCAAAATGGCCCCGGAAGTAAAAACTGCTAAAAATAGTAAATTGCCAAAAATGTCAGAAAACTATTTTGAGCCAATTGAAAAAGGTGGGTGGCCACCGATATCCATCTGGATCACAATTTTTCTGAGTCCAAATAAGGATGGAAGTTGGAGAATGCGTACAGACTCCAAATCAATTAACAAGATTACCATCAGGTATAGATTTCCTTTACCTCATATGGATGATTTGATGGACTATCTATGTAGTGAAAATTATTTTTAAAGATTGATTTAAAGAGTGGATATCATCATATTGGGATGAGAGAGGGAGATGAATGGAAGAGAACCTTTAAAACCAATGATGGTTTGTATGAATGGCTTGTCATGCCTGTTGGCTTGAAAAATGCACCTAGTACATTCATGAGGCTCATGAATGAAGTCCTCATAGATTTTGTTCGCAAATTTGTAATTGTGTATCTAGATGATATTATTGTCTACAACATAACAAAGGAAGAACATTTAAGGTTTCTGAAGTTGGTATTGAGAAAGTTCCAGCAGGAGAAACGTTTGATAAATTTGAAGAAATGTTTCTTCATGAAAACATAGATAGTTTATTTTGGCTTTGTAATCTCTCAAGATGGGATGAATATGGACCCGGAGAAGGTGAAATCTATCAAGGAGTGGCCTTCTCCAAGGAATATTTATTAGGGAAGAAGTTTTCATGGATTAGCAAGTTTCTACATAAAATTCATTAGAAATTTCAGTAGAATATGTGCTCCAATAGTTGAGACTATTAAGAAGGAAAAACAACCATTCAAGTGGACAATAGAAGTTGAAAAGGGTTTCAGATTGTTGAAAGAAAAGATCATTGAACAAGTTATTTTGGTTCTTCCATATTTTCATAAACTTTTCCAAGTCAAGTGTGATGCAAGCAGAATGGCCATTGGTGTTGTTCTAAGTCAAGATGATAAGTTTATTGCTTATTTTAGTGAGACATTGAATGATGCCAAGCATAAATACTCAACCTACGGTAAATAATTTTATGCAGTGATACAAGCCTTAAATAAATGGAGGCATTATCTAATGCCTAAAGAATTTATTTTTTATACTGATAATCATGCTTTGTAGCTTATAATTAAGCAAGAGAAGTTGAATCAAAGACATGCCAAATGGGTAGAGTTTATGAAAAACTTTACTTTTGTTCTTAAACATATCAGTGGGATTTCTAACAAAGTTGCAAATGCTTTAAGTAGAAGGTGTTTGGTTTTGCAGGAATTCCAAGTGAGTACTTTGGGATTTGACCATCTCAAGGAATTATACAAAGAAGAACAAGAATTCAAGGAAGCCTATGAAGTATGCAAGAACCCAGTGAACAAAGATAGAAGTCCTTGGATGGAGTATATGATCTATGAAGGATTGTTGTTCAAACGAAGTCAATTGTGCATTTCAAAATGCTTAAAGAGGGATAACTTGTTGAAAGAGAAGCATAGTGGAGGATTGGCTAGTCACTTTGGACATGATAAAACGTATTCTCAGTTAAGTTCTTCTTATTTTAGCCAGGTATGAGATATGATGTTAATCGATTTGTTGAAAGGTGTAGAATTTGTCAATATTCCAAAGGAAAGTAGTAGAACACGGGTTTATATCAGCCATTTCCCATACCAAGCGGGCCATGGGATGCCATAAGAATGGATTTTGTTTTGGGTTTACCTAAACCTCAAAGGGGGAATGATTCAATATTTGTAATTGTGGATAGATTATCAAAGACGACACATTTTGTACCTTGCTATAAGACTAGTGATGCAACTCATATTGCTAATTTATTTTTCAGAGAGATTATTAGATTGAATGGGTTACCCAGAAGTAGAGTTTCAGATAAAAGACACTAAATTTGTTGGGAATTTCTGGAGGACATTGTGGAAAAAGATTGGAACAAACCTTTCTTTAAGTTCAGCCTATCACCCACAAACTTATGGGAAGAAAGAAGTAGTGAACATGAGCTTGGGAAACTTACTAAGGAGTTTGGTAAGTGAGCATATAATTTAGTGGGATCAAGTTCTTGCATAAGCTAAGTTTCCTTACAACAACTCAGTTAGAAAATGCACTAGAAAAAATACATTTCAAATAGTGTATGGTATGCACCCAAGAGGCATTTATGAACTTAGAGATCTAGGAAAAGCATAAATGAGAAGTGTTTATGTAGAGAATTTTTCTACAACAATGAAAATGTTGCATGAACAGGTCAAGGGACAACTAGAGGACAACAGCCAGAGGTACAAGCATAGAGAAGATCTAAAGAGAAGGGAAGTTAATTTTGAAGTTGGAGATCAATATTTGGCACATTTGAGGAGAGAGATTCCCAAGAAGTGAATATAAAAAATTGAAACTGAAGAAGATAGGACCCTGCAGAATTCTAAGAAAGTTTTCAACAAATGCTTATGAGATTGAGTTACCACTCGAGATTGGAATTTCACCTATTTTCAATGTTGTAGATTTATATCCTTATAGAGAACCTGAAGCAGAGGATGGGGATGATAAAGGGAAGGTTGAACCGGTCCAGTGGATGAAGCAGTTACCTACAACAAAACAATTGCAGATGGAGAATATTTTTGATCAAAAAAAATGTCAAGATGACAAAAAAACAAGATTACTATGAGTACTTGGTGAAATGGAGAGATCTTCCAATAGAAGATGTGACTTGGGTGAGTGTTGTAGAGATCCAGAAACATGGAAAAAATATTTAATACCTCATGGACAAGACTCTATGAATATTTTATTCCTCGTGAATCTGATGCAGGAGCATCAACCATGTTAATTCTGAAATTGACCCAAGGGTCGCAAACTTTACCAAGGGAGTTGGTTCCCTAAATTTTCTCATTTTATTTGTAATGTTTAATATCTCTAGTATATACCTTAGAAGGTATCATACTTTGGGTTGTTTTGATAGGTGTCGATTTGTTGATAAAATTTTAGGAACAATTTCTAGATTGGGGTTTTGTTGAGATAGATCAAGATTTGTTGGTTTGTGAGCTATCTGAGAGCTTGAGTGAATTTTATTTGTAATTTTGCAGAGTGTGCAAAAGTGTGTGTGATTGTGTTAGAGTATGAGTGTGCACAGAGGTTTGAGAGAACGATAAGGAATAGTACATTCTTGTTGTAACCTTATTCCTTCAAGGTTTTTATTGAAAGATCCAATTATGTGAAATTTTATTTCATGTGTATTTGTTTTAGACTCTGTGTATAAATTATTTGGGAAGAGAAACAGATTGGTTTGTGGTTACAGGATATTGCGTGAAAATTCTTGCCAAAATTCTAAGACGGATCGAAGTCATCAATGAGAAGAATTGACCCTTTTACTGTGTGAGTAGATTGAGATCGATCTAGTTCAATTTGGATGCATATAGAATTTGTTCTATAGTGTAAGTGAATGGACGACTAAGATCTAATTAGAGTGACCCTTTCCAAATTAATGATCATGATTATATCGTCATGACCCTCCATATCGATACCCTAACACCCCTGAAAGAGTTGTGCAAAGCTTCATCACCATTTGAAGGAATGTTTGCAACTTTAAATTTTTTAATTTGCATGAAACACTTTTATGATTTTTCAAAAAGAAAAGTTAACACTTAGTACTTTGATTAGGTTTCTTGCATAAATAGGATTTTATTTCAAGTACTTTCTTTTGAAACTTCATTTTCAACATTAATTTTTAATTCAATAATTTATTGTCAACATATAACTAGTTTCAAAACCATAATAGCACCAACCAAGACCAAAACGTAAACTTGACTTTGAACACCATTCCTCCTTCCAAGAGATAATATCGTAGGAGGAAAGGCCCTCGACCCAAGTTTCCTATTATGAATTCTCTTGTCTCCAGCCGAAAAAGAAGGGTCCCCCACCCTGCTCATCCACATATTTTAGCTCATCTGAGTCGAAACACCCATCTTTGTTGAGAGGTACTGGTGCAACCAATTCCCCCCCCTTTACCTCCTTCAATAAGACCATCTACCCCTAGTTCCCCATTGGTCGGAGCTACTCAAAACTCATTTCCTTTCATGGAAAAATTGAGCATCATAGACTTTAACTAGTTGATCAATGACCATATCCATCATTAACCTACCTGACCTCTCATTCCTACCAAACTACCCTCCAACATCCCCAAGTTTCAGGGTAAGTCAGGAGAAGACCTGTCCATCTATGTGATGCATTTCCACCTTTAGTGTTCCTCCAAATCCATTATGGAGGACTCAGTTAGACTTAGATTTTTCCAGAAAACCTTGATGGCTACCTCTGCAAAGTGGTATATTGACCAACCTAGGAACAATCACTGCACCTTTGAATCCATTGTCAAGGTGTTTGTCACCTTCTTTCAGTTACCTGTCTGCCACAATTTACGGATCGAGATCCTTACCTCCTATCACCAAACCACTGCCACTCATGCCTCAGACCATATCCATGAGTGGCATAGAATATGTGGTTTTTGCAAGGCCAAGCTTGATGATATCTTCCTAAAATGGATTTTTTCTTAAATCCATCATTCCTCCCATCACCAAGGATGTCACCATGGCATTGCGACAGAATGAGGAAGAGACTATCTAGAAGGCCTAACAATATGATTTAATTTATTCATAGAATGGATAACTTTACACCATCCTTTCTGATGCTCCCTACCCTCTATCAGGTGACTTGGCCACTCTAGGAGCATCCCATGCATTTGATGGTTTAATCATCTATGTTTCCAAGTCTTATCCATCGCCACCTCCACTTGAACCTAGTGGATATACTCCTCCTTTTGGTGGGTCCCCCAGTCCCTATGGATACCCAAACTCACCTCAGGACCCTTCACGTGTTTCATCATAGATGAACATTATTACTTCCTACCCTGCACTTTATGTCCATCCCCATCACCATGGTCAGGGTACCTCTTATGGTAACCCCTCTTGTAGTATTTCCACAAACCCTTATTACCCTTTTCATGATCCAACATTAGCTACTTCTTCCCTTCCACTACTTGTTCCACCCCATCCTAGTCTTCCTACACCTCCCCCTTAGGTTAAGTGTATGTGCAACAAAATCCTCCCCTTCCCCTAAACCAAAATAAGAAGAAACATAAAAGAAAAGGGAATAAAAATAATCGAACCCAAGGGTCCCAAGGAAGCCATAATACCTCCCAAAATTCCTAGGAGGGGTATTAGAGTGTGAAATCAATAAATTTAAGTAGCCTCATTAAAGAAGGTCCATTATCTAGTGTTTGAGGCCTCATTAATGGATTTCCAAATAAATGGTTAGGTTTTTGGTTAATTAGAAACTATATATTATAGTAGAAGGTATGTAGTTGTTTTTCAAGTGAATGTTATTGTATTTGGAGGTTTTCTCACATTGAAGGTTTCCCCTTCGAAGAGGCAAGTGAATATTGCATCCAATTCTAAATATCAATAAACATTATTGTTATTATTTTCCAATTCCAGTTCTATTTATTTTCTTTTTGTAGCTACATTTCCATCTATCTTGCTCTATATTTATATTATTGTTTTAGCTATACTCAATTTTTTTTCTCTAAATATTCTTTTTCGGATAACAAGGAACACAACACAAACTCCAATGCATATATCTCATTCAGAGTTTAATCATTTTTATACCTCTATTTGTCACCATGGGCCTCATAAAGGACCTA
>SNQJ01S0011621.1:0-31601 GCA_010110895.2 Picea sitchensis
ATGAATGGATATCTGCATATTGGTGATATAAGGTTGATAAAGTTAAAAAGGATTAATTGTCTATGCTACTGATTCACCCCCCCCTCTCAGTAGCACGGTGTGTTCAACAGGGAGGACTCTGTCGGTGAATATGCGACATAAATATTATGAAGGTATTTGTTATAACTTTGCTTTATTGGGCAGTGTGGAGGCACCCTCGTAGGTGAAGCACCAATATTTTCGTGATCTTCTACAATATAATTATGTTTGATAAGAAGGTCTTGGGTCGAGGATACAGTGATTGCAATGTCCTTCTATTCACCTTCTAACCATATCGTGAAGAGGCAAAACTTTGTAGTATAAGATATTACTTTGTGGCATTTTTTTGTCGGGACAGTAGTCAGAACTACCTCTGGTATCATGTAGAGCTGACCCCCCAAAGTAACAATGGCACTACAGGGTCGAGACTCATTAAAAACATGATGCTTCCACATATATGGTTGTCCTAACAGAACATCACAAAATTCCAGTGGGGAAACATCACACAATACCTCATCCTTGAGGGATTGATGTCGTAGGATAAGCGACATTGTTGGTTGACACGAAGATATCAACCCTGGAGAAGCCACCCGATGTCATATGGTTGCGGGTGTGGTGTTGTTGGAAAATCCAAACACTTGACGACCTTTTTTGATATAAAGTTATTATGTCTTCCGCTATAAAAAAATAAAATGCAGTGGGGTCCCCTTCACCCACATATGTGAATGGAAGAGGCTCTCCCCTCCTCAATATCCTTTGGTTCTTCTGGCTGGATTGTTGTGGTCATGACAATAGAAGTGTGTACTGTATCAATGATCTATCTCCTTTTATTATTTTCTGAATCAGATTCCAAGTTGGGGCTCGGATCTATTTCTTTGAACTCGACCACCAATGATTGTTTTGAGTGACATTCATCGATGTTGTGCCAAGGGTCTTTGTGGAAGATGCACCACTTCCCAGTGTCCTTTTTTGTCTTCACGCTACCCTTCTTTTCTTGTGGCTTGGACTAGTTGTCTTGAGGTTGGTTGTTCTGTGAGTTAGGGTTGCCTTTACCATACTTTGGTTGTTGCGGATTTGTAGACCGAACTCCCGCTTGTTCTGCTGCTTAAATTTTTGTTCAATTTTGACAACATATCGATAAGCGACTCCCAATGATGAGATGTCTAGAAAATACATTTTGGTTTGGATGTACCTGTGTAGAGCCCTATGGTATTTCAGAACCAGATGTCGCTCAGATTCTTTTATACCTAGCTTGATTCGCAAGGTATGGAAGGTATTTGTAAACTTCGACATTGTTTGGCCCCTCTCTTGATGCAGCATGGTCCATCTCATGTACTGGTCATCATATTTTCCAACAAGGTAATATTGTTCTTCTACCGCATCCATAAAAAAAATACCAAGTGGAATCGGCCCAAATATTACAGAGTCCTTGTGGAATTTTTCTCCCAGTAAGTTTCCCACCAATGTTTAACATGGGGGAGATCCTTAAGGAGCGCAAAGGTGATCTTTTCTCTGTCGAAAAAATTATGAACAAAGAAATAACCTTCTAGAAAATTTAACCACTTTTCCAAAGCATCTGCATCGATTTGACCTTCAAATACGGGAATATAAAATTAACTTGTACCTTGAATGGGGTAGCATCTCCAAAGGTATTGCTCGACAAATGCATGCCTTCTATTGTCAATAATCATTTAAGGATTTGGGAAAAATTCTCCAACATCTCGTTCCTCTGTTGCACGAGGGCTTCTGTGAGAAACAACTTGATAGGATATTTTTCTCCCTTGTCTCTCTTTTCTTCTGCCATGGGAGGTCTCTTGGGAAGGCGAGAGCGATTGTCCTCAAGAGAAACTAGCTCAAGACCCAACTCTCTATACCCTGACCTCGTCGAGGACATGCACTAAGAAATGACAAGGAGTAGCTTGCTCTGATACCACTGATCCAGATTATTTTGAGAACAAAATGAAGGCAAAAATATAATAAGTAAATACATAGATATATTTCCATAAACACAGAGATACAGTAATGCACAATTTTTATTAATGAAATAAATGTACATAACTGTAAAAATACAGAGTGAACGAACTCACTAGATTGGTGGCATCTTATCTCTAAGAAGAGATGTGATGGCTACACTCATTTGCAAGAATATGTTGCTTACAATGAGGCTCCAAAGGACTTTTTAACATAAATAAAATCCAAAACCCTAACCTAGAAGATAAAACACCAAAAGGTTTGCGAGCCCCGATGGGGGTAGTTGATACGTCAACTTCCTGAGGGTGTAATTTTTGCATATGATCCTTTTTTGAGGCACACGATAGCTCGTTGGAAATTTCTAGTTGAGGAAAACACATTTTGTTTTTCCTAGCATCTACCTTTCACTGCATGGTAGGCACTGTCGAGCCAAATAAAAACGTCGTTTAGGGCCTCAAAATGGCCCTGGAAGTTCAGGACCTAAAAAAACGTACAAAAACCACCAAGGTGGAAACCCATGTTTTGTTATAGTGAAATATATGGGTGGCCACCGACGAAGCCCCTCCCGATGGATATTATGGTCCTAATTTCTCCTTGGGGCCTCTCCATTGGAGTGGCTCTATTCCAAGTTTTCAGGGCTACTCCAACCATAGGCTCCGACAGCGCCTCCTCGATCAACAATCATGATTTCCCTGGTTCTGCCCTCCAATAAATCCAATGGTTTTCAACGACCTGGATCATCTGCAAGCCCTCGCAAGTGAGGAAACCCTGATCAATGACTAGTGTTGAATTGATTCCCTAAGACGACGAGTTTGATTCCTTTAACCCCAAAACATGGATTTTCCTCTGATTAATAGTGTGATTAAGGACTTACCCATTTATAGAATTTTTCCTAAGATCTTTATAAAGGATACCAACCTTCAAGTATTTTATCCAAAGTTTTACCAGGCCTTCAAGGATCTAAACCTTACTATGTACCTTGTGTATAGTATTCTTCTCCTATATCTATGAAGGTTTACATCCTACAGCCCTTCCATTTCAACATGGGGGTTTATACAGGTCTTCAGGATCCTCAACCCAATCTGGGCTTTATTTAGAATTACAGTCCAATCCAAGACTTACTCCCTTTCAAGGTTTCTTCAGGATCTCGACCTATTCACAACAAGTGTTAATCCTGCTACTTATCACACATTTTGGATATGATTCCTCACGACCTTTACTGTCAAGGAGAGGGAAAAAATAGCACAAGGCATATTGACCTTCTCTATCATTCAAATTACATTCCATTTCTCTTGTAAATTATTATTCATTACTAAATCTATAGGCATGGTTTCTTGTCACAGTCGTCACACTGCAGTAAAATATTATACTACACCCAAGAGAGGCACAAGCACATAGTTTTATCAAGAGATAAATTCACAGGAAACAACCATTGTAACAATTCCTTAATCATTCAAATACAAGGAATTGCCAATAAATAAGTATTAATATCACAAATCAGGATTGCACATGCATAGCACGAATACATGCATCCAACCATTTATTCTAATCCATATACATAAAGTATAGAAATACTTATCTATTTCTTGAGTTGTAGCCAACCAATTGACTATGGGTGTTTTTCTTTCCAACCAACCATAGGCTTTGTGTGCTCAGTCACTTCGGCAGTAGGCCACCCCCATGCCAATCCATGATACCACCAAGGGATATCTCTCTCACCGTTGACTAATCAAGTCAATGAATGGATCAGGGAGGTTACTCTCCTCCAATCCACTGGAACAACAGAAGTTTCCCTTCCTTCCCACTTGGCTCAGGACCTCCATGGGGTTTATTAGATGCCTTACCAGCTGGATTTACTCTACATAAGAGAATCCCTTCATAGCTTCATAGCTTCCAATTTTGGTTTATTTCCAGTGAGCATCAAGCCCATGGTCCTCTTTTTCTCCAGTCTAGACTTTGAATCTTCCCTGCTCCAACGTGACCATTCATTATCCTGGGCATACTTCCCAAGTATTTCCTTGTGCTCATATACACCCTTGGGCTTCCTTTGCTCCATACAAGTGTTTTCTTTTGTTGCACAAGTTTCCTCTTACACCTACAGTTATCCATTGTAGTTCATTCCTTCTTGAAACCAAAACTCTATCCATTGAGCTATGCACTCTCTTCCTTTTCCGGTGTGCACTACTTCTCTTCCAGCGTTCCTTTTCCTTGAATCTTTCCCTCGAACCCCAAGCTCAAAACCCTCCCGTAGTTTTGTTTCTCCCTTTCTGTCTGCATGCATGTATTCTTCTCTTGCACGCACCCCACCCCCCGTACAAGAAGTTTCTCGACCTGTCTTCTTCCTTCTTTCAGAAGGAACTCGTGGGGTCAATCTAGGCTACAAAATTGGTACCTTTTTGTACCTCTAACTGGAAAATTCTATTGTCCTGGACATATTTACCATACATGTATTCATGGGGGTGGTTGGTTTTTAAACTACCAACCCCTTCTCATTAACTTATTTGTCTTGAAATCAAGGCTAAGGGAAATAATCTTAATATTTCCAAAATAATGTCTCAACAAGGAGGTTTGGGTTATTTTATCATAATGAGCCCCCTTTCTAGTTTTCTTCACTCTTTCCTCTAGTGGTATCATGGCCAATACTTTCAATGCTTCACCCCCATAGTCAATGGTTGGCATTTTTAATCAGACAATAATACATTTACATTGTTTATATGCCTATTGCATGGAAATCATCAATCGTGATTAATTACAAGCTAGGGAAACAAGGGTATTAAAATCCCCTCTCTCTTAAAGGAACACCATCCTCGATGTTCTTTTGAGAAACACCTTCCATGTATTTATCTTTAAACTACTTCAGCAATGTTTTCCTCTTTTGGATAAACATTTTATTATTGCTCATAATTCAAGAGGAATAATTTACATATCAACATAATACTTATCTGTGAAGTTCATGGATATGCATCCATATGGGTGTCACATTTACTCGGCTCACTATTTTCCTTGACATACCCATTGTACTCATAGTTTTGATCAACACTCCACAAGATTTATTGAAGTCTCCTCTTCCTTATGGTCACTCAACCTGCAGGACCAGACTCTGGCATCCCCTTCTCTTCTATACAATCCCTCGGGCGATCCATCTTGACTTGCCAAGGATTTCTCGCACAAAAAGAGTTTCATAGACTTCATTGAGTCTTATAGCCGAGGCATCCCTCTGACTTTCTCTGTCGAGGCATCCCTCCAGCTCATGTTACCATAACACGACATTCTTTATGGTGATCATGGCTTATTTAAAGGCTCGCATGTCACAACAGTAGTCATTTCTATGCTTTCTTAGTTTGATATCCATCATCTGCCCCTCCACGAAAGATATTTCATCTCACCTGTATCACATGCATACAGTAACCGTGAGATACCAACATCAATTTCAATCAGATTTCTTTCAAATTTGTAACCCATAGATTTCAAATTTCACACTTTCATTTTTCAGATTTGTTCCATACAAGAACCAGATTCCACAAGTATGATATTTTCCTTCTCGTAACAGTTTGGCTCAGCAAGTATTGGCCTTCCTTATGGGATTACTTTTGCTTCCATATCCAAGACCCTTTTCCTGTAATTTCGTCTTCACACATCCGAACAAATTGTTAGCTCCCATGCACCTTATATTTTCCTTGCACACTTGCATTGGCTTTGAAACAATTTTCAAAAATATGTTCATACTAACAGTCGCATTCATTTACTCAAAATTAAAAAGGACATATCATTCCTTACACATGCATTACTTTAGCATACCAAGCCTTTCAAAATGAAATCAAACATTAAATGAATTTAATCAATGTGCCAATGTCCATGGCCACATTCACACACCATGCACCAATGCATTGATTTCAGATTACTACTTTTCATATTAGAAAATTTTCCTTGGTGTGTTGGAACCAAGCCAACCTCTTACAACGTGGCTTCTTTATCAACATTTATCATTACATCTTTTTCTTTGATTTGATCATAGCCTCAAATCATCACACAGAAACCAAAAGTCTCACATGAATGCATTCAAGCATTCTTTCTTCATTGGTAGCTAGGGTGCCAACATTTATGGCCACCCAATTTGTCTCTTTACCACTGTACAACTCTTGTAGAGCATTGGAAGATCCTTCTTCCATAATGGGAAGTCCTATACATTCCCACTCTCTTACAACATGTGTCTCCTCAATGTATGCAATCAATGTGTTGCTTATGAACACTTTCTTTCCCAAACATTCTTTGATTGGTCAATGTATTCATGACATATTTGTTCATGGATTTATTGCAAGGATCCCAATCATCCTTGGCTTTGAGAGGTTATTCCCTCTATCATTCAGATTTTTTTCCCGAATCTTACCCTTCTTGGATGTCAATGGCATATAAAAATCACTCAAAAACACATACATAATATCAAGATAATAAAATATTTCATAAGGGATTCTTACCCAATCCCTTTCCATTTCTCATGTCACATGAGCATGATATATATATTACCTCATCAATGGTTACGAGAACCATTTCTAATATTACCTCATCAATGGTTCTTTATGGGAACTCCTAAGGTCCCTTCGACATTCTTCAACAACAACCTTCTTGTGTTTCTCCTCTGCTTGAGGATGTCCACCATTGGAAATTGTATTCCCCAACATTTCCAATCCTTATCTACACATACATGCATCATCACAATCATAATTATATTAGTTGTCATGTTAAATAAAATGCATATACTATAGTATTTAAATCAACAAAACATTTTCAATTATGCTTTAGCATATCTGTATGCACCCTATCACATTATCCTCAATGTTCTTATGAGTGAAAACACAATCTAATTTTCAATTGTCTCTACATTCATAAAGTTATCAACTTTCTCATGCTGGAATGATCCACACATAGAAGCATTTTAGTTTTCTCACCCTAGAGAAACACAATAAACATCAAGAGAGGAGACAAGGGATTCTCCTCTTTTTCCAACTTCTTTGCATAATAAATTAACTTTTATCTTAACTAAGCTATTCCCAAGGCCTCACTTCCTTTGCAACATCATGGATTAGCCAAGATTATCCATTTAAACATATTTATTAATTTTGTTTATTTTCCTTTGCTTTCACAACTATTCTTTTGAGCATAGAAATATGTCCCATGATTCAGAGTTTTAAAGTGAGGAAAGTGCTCCTCCCTTTTTCTCATGTATTGCTTATGAAACTCATTTCCTTCTAGGATCTTCCTGCTCTTTCCCTTGATAAGTCTCAATGAATTTCATCTTGACCTTTCCTGGATGAAATCAACATATTATAGCATCAAGGTGTGGCTCAAAAATTAATTATGAACAAGTGAAAGAACATTTACCAAATAGAGATTATATTGGTCAATATTCATTTGTATGTCTTTCATTATATTTAAAAACATGTAATCCAATATTCTTATAGAAACATGCTTTACATCCCTCTACCTAAATTTATGGCAGTCATTAATGTTAGGGCTATGTTCTCTTGACAAAGTCTCCACACAGTTCCTCCATATGGAACTGCCTCATCATGCAACTTCCTTGTTGCATAACCATCATTACTTGAAATTATCTCAATTCATGAGTTAGCATAAGTTGTATCATTTCAGTTGCTTACCCAATTCTTCATAAAGAATTATAGGCATGCATTCTTTTGATGCATTCTAGATACACATTCGATCATGTATCTGTATCTTATCAGCTTGCTTTCAAGCTATGCTTCCATGCACTTAGTCACATGCATTAGCATGTTGTGTGTGTCCACCATAGGAACACTTTATAATTTCACTTGCATATCTATTTAAATCATTCTACTCATGATTGTTCATGATCATTTACATAAAGTTTTCAAAGGAAAAAATCATATTGCCTTCTATTCATAATGACAGAGCATCCTTTCTCATTACTTTTCCAACTATACATATTAGCTCTCTCTCTGAGGAATGGCATACCTCCTCAAGCTATTATTTAACAAGATACTCAGACCCTCCAACATAGGTTCAGTCATGCATTCATGGAATTATTCAGTCGAGGCAATCACACTCCTTTACTTACTACCCTCTTACTCAGGTAGTAGTATCATGCCTTCAAGCATATAAGTATATCTATATATGTATTATGCATATGCATTACTTACAGATTTTTATATTATTCATTCATATTTATCTTGTATGAATATTGGCCTCCTTTGAAGATAAATTACAGCCATCCACATGACCAATCTCACAGACATAATCATACTCATGTTTCATTCTCACGTGGCATTAACTAGCAATGAATAATTTTTTCCCATCTGGTACAAAAGCACTTACAATTCAGAAAATTCAAACTAGGTAATTACAACATTACCCCGAGAAGAAAGATAACAATTCCAACTTTTCTTGTGCCTCAATCTATCTTTGGCCAAAAGACCTTTATCAGGGAAAACCTCCCTTGGATTCTTTTTCATTGTTTCCTAGGCATACTAATCCTTACCTATATGGTTATGCCCCCCTCTGGATGTCAATATGACCCATTTGTCATCTAGAATGTCCCAACACTTCCTTTACTAGACTTTAAATCATCATTTCATTGATCATTCTACCTTATCCTCGTAAGGTAGTATATAATGAACATCATCAATGTGTTACTTATGTTGTTGACATTCCTACTAATATTAGGTTATCATCAACCAAAATATCCCATTAGCACACCATAACTTGCAGCCAACCACATGTTATAATAAGCCTATTTGCATGCTACATACATGCTTACTCATTATCACATGCATTTTAGCATATCCACTTCTTATATTTTCATGCATAAACTGGTACTCGGGTCAATAGATACATTTTCATTAATATGGCTAGGAGCTCAAAAATTGGCTCGTATGTTCAAGTTATTTCACCTCTTTTATAAGGATTAGCAATAGCCCAAAGAACCATTTCTTTCTTTTGCTTAATTAGATTATCCTAACTACAAGTTTCAATCATTACAGGTCAAGTAATTGACCTTACAATTTTCCATCAATCCTCTGATCATGACGAATTTACACATACAATCTATAGTCTTTTGTTTAGACAACAATTATAATTGCCAAGGTTTTATCAATCCATACTCAACTCCTTATCCACAAGGAGTTTTTCATAAGGGTCTTAGCCCTCATATAAACAACCATCATAATTTCCAGAGGCTCCAACTACCCATGCTTAGAGGTAGCATTACAATCACTAGTTCATTCATTATTTAGACTTAAGCATCCCTTAATAAGATTATTCCATTTTTATCCATTCACATTCATGTTCAACCATTAATGTTTGTCAACATGTTCCCACTCCTATAGGAGTAGCTATCATTCCATCAAAGCAACGATATGCTTCTTCTACTGATATCAACATGACAAAATTTCTTGTTGTAAGGAATTTGAGACAACATTTTTCAATCTGTAGTCCTTCTTCTTAAGGGGTTAGTACAGGTAATAATCAAACCTTTAACAAGAGAATCTCACTCTAACAGACTCATCTTGGCCTTGTTATACCAGTCCTATGACCGATTTCTAGCCCATCCAAGATGAGTGTTTGAACTCTTCTCTCATACCACTTTGTAAGTCCCCCGACCCCCTAAGTATCGTTTTAAGGGATGGGGTGTCGAAATTTTTCCTTTTCTCAATCACCTTGAGGCCTCTTGTCGAGGGCACCATCGCCTTCTACTCATCAAGAGAATTCCAATGACTACCACCATGCTCAAATCCAATCTCTGGATCAAACGTTATGGCCTTCTAAACTTCCTTACGCATTTATTGGTCTAAATTCAAGTCACTACCACACGGCATCCACATGGATCCCTATTACTTGCACCATATGATGTGGTATTGATGTGGTACTTTCCACCTATTACATTGGGTTGTTATTCTATCGGGCCTCTTAGATCAACGATTAATATTGGATCTCATCATATTCCTAATTGATGATCCTTATTCATTCTCGGCGCCCTCCCATCGAAGTTCATTCTCTTCCCAATGTCGGCCTACTCCGACCAGCCTGATCCGATGGTATTCCTTCGATCAATCCAACGGTACTCAAAGTTGGATAGGAAATGACCCTGATCACTTTGAAGACTTTAACTACTCAACGGTTATCACCCGCCTCCCTTGCTATAACCTCATACATGTTGCACCGCCATGACCCACCACCTAGATCTTTTTTTCACCATGTACCGACCACCTGGCGTGACACATGGCACACATATTCCCATGGGTCTCTACTTTGTAATGCCAATATCATTATGACATGTGGCATGGTCTTCATTTGAAACGTGGTTCCAGCTTCGTCACAACATGTGGATGGGCATGGTGCTCAGATTCCCTCCCTTCATAGTTCTCTCATTCCCGATAATTCGAACCACTATGATAGGCCCACTATGATGACACCCCCTTTTTCCAAATCTAACAGTCCTGGACGATCGACAATCAATGAATATGACTTCGTAGGTGCCTTTACCTTGCACGTCGATTAATGTCCCTTCCTTTTATCCTTTTGTACTTAACCCTATGGATCCCACGACATCTCAACGATTGTCATTTCATCATGGCCTACTTTTATCAACAATATAGATCAACCCTCAAAGTAATCCCATTGGGTCCATCCCCTTCCGAGATTGCATCGAACTCCGACCAACTCTCCTAGTTGAACGGTTGAGATCTATCAATCTCAATTGATAGATCTGAGGGATAGGATCAAGTCTCTTTTTCAAAGGAAAAACACTGACAAGGTCCTCGTTCAGTTCTTTCTACAACTTATAGGTTGCCACGTGCCCTCCTCTAGACACGCTCGCACTCTGTGTTGGCATGACGTCACTCTTCTTCCTATCCTCACCTAAGTGGGATCGCACATGGCAACGAAATTGGCACCCAGGATACATGGCCGTACCATACTCTGCCACTTGGATTGACACGTGGCACTCAATCTACGTCACCTTTCTCCCGCTCAAAGTGTCAAATCACCTTGACACATGGAAAAGTCACCACTCGACACGTGTGAATATTTTCTGAGGTCCTAATAGGCTGCCAACTAGGTCTGTCTTTGACCTCAAGTTGGCTCTAATTTTATGTTGTCACATAAGTCTTTGCTATTATTTTATAACAGAAAATTGTTCAGGGACTTTATTGTTGTTTTGTTAAGGTTACATAACCTTTTAAGGTGTTATAACATGTAGTGTTAGTAGCCAATAGGTTAGTACATGCATGCCTTAAATATGTAACACAACTCTATATCTTTACAACTGAAATATTGTTGTTCTAAACTCTAGCATACATGAAAATGGACACAAATATTTTTGGTCAACACGACCCTGGACAAAACCCCCCCGGGGAAAACCAGTTTGGAATATAAGTCTATATATGTGATGTAAGGAATGTGAGATACAAAAAGTACATGAAACAAAAGAACCCGATAGAATGGCAGCCCCGCTCAAGTTGTTATAAAAGTTCCATAAGGTAGATGCGCCTAAGCATGGTGCGCCCTTCTCCCTTATTGCTCAATCCTACTGAAATCTTGCGCCCTTACTTCTTGAAGCTTTGATGAAGAAACCCTTACACAGAAGTTTGACCTTATGTGTTACCTCTCCAACAAAACCCTCCTCAAAGAAATCTGACAAGTGCAAGTCCTCCATGCTATAAGTGTGCCCTCCTCTTATAGTGTGGCCTCCTCCAAGCAAGCATCAACACCACAAAACAATGGAATCCAAAGCCTCCTAGAGCCCTCCATGGAAGGAGGCACCCTTGAAACCCTCATCTAATGCTTACATCGTCATCTCGATTTCTCTCCTCCTCCTCTCCAAGTGAACATAAGAATGAATGAGCCTCTCTTGGCCCTATGCACTCCTCTTGAACCTCCATAAGGAAACATAAGAGATGGATGGTTGAGATCTCTCCATCCCATCTCTAATCAAAGGTTGAGATCATCCCACAATAATCTCACTCACAAACTCACTTTAGGTTAAGTTCCCTAAGTTCACTTTATGTCCCCTCATTCACCCACAAAGTGAATAATTAGTCACTTTGCCTAAGTGACAAAAATTCAACTTTTTGACTTAAGTTAAGTCAAAGTTGAATTAGACATAAAGTATAAGGTACATAGTACCAAAGTATTTCCCACTTGTGGTTAGAGAATCAAAACCACAAGGGGACCACTTCCCAAGGTACCCAAATCTCAACACTCCCTCTTACCGAGGAAAGTGTTTCTCACCAATCCCATATTCTCTTTGAAGTAGACATGTTTTCCCCTTGGCAGGGCCTTGGTGAGAATATCTTCAAACTACTCGTCAGTCGGTATATATTGCAACTGTATTTCTCCTCTCTGAACCCAATTTCTGATGTAGTGGTATATGATCTCTATATGCTTCGACCTGTCATGGAAAACTAGATTCTCAGAGAGTTTGATACAACTTTGATTATCGCAGTGTATGATGGTCGGAGGTAAATCTTGACCAAATAATCCTACCATCATACTACGAAGCCAAATGGCCTTGCAACTGGCCTAACTAGACGCCATATACTTTGCCTTGGTGGAACTCTAAGAAAACGACTTATATTTCTGGATGTACCAAGAAACAAGTCCTAACCCCAACCCAAAATAGCACCCTAAGGTGCTCTCCCTGTCAGTAGCACATCCTACCCAGTTTAAGTCTCTGTAGTCAACCAAATTGACTCCATCACCTCTGATATAGTCCAAGCCATAATCAACTAATCATGTAATGTACCTCAACACATGTTTTTCCTCAATCCAGTGACAACTCCTCGACTCTACCATATGTTGGCTGAGAGTGTTCATGAAAAAACAAATATCTGGTCGAGTGTTGACCAGATACATTAATGAATTGATCAACTGTCTATAAATTGTAGCATCCACCAACTAGGAATATGAAGCACTAAGATTCTTTTAGTTGGTGACCATGGGTGTCGACATAGGCCTGTAGTTATCCATATGAAACCTGCTCAAGATGTTTGTAGCATACTTCCCCTGCCTGAGAAAGATGTGACCCTCCTCCTGCCATACCTCCATGCCCAGAAAATAGTGCACCAAACTGATGTCACTCATCTCAAACTCGGATGAAAGTCTTAGATTGCACTCAGCTATGATATCCTCTGCACCTATGATGAACAAGTCATCCACATAAAAAATGAGAATGGGTGTGTCCTCACCTCTAATGATGTAGTAGAGGTTAGGATCGACATCTCTCTTCTAAAATCCCATCTGAAGCAAGTATGTATCAATGTGTGAATACCAAGCTCTGTGATCTTGCTTCAGACCATATAGTGCCTTTCTCAAAAGACACATGTGAGACTCTCTCTCACTCACCACGAACCCCTATGGTTTCTCAATGTACACCTCCTCCTATATAAATCCATTGAGAAATGTGGTCTTTACATCCATCTGATGTATCCTCCAACCCATCTTTGTCGCTCTTCTGATCGAGGTGTATCTCACAACTGGTGTGAATGTCTCATCATAATCGACTCCCTCTACCTGAGATAATTCTCGCGCCATAAAATGGGTCGTGTGTTTCTCTATGCTGCCATCTACAACATACTTGGTTTTTTACAACCACCTGGAAGTCACAACTGACTTCCCCACTGGCCTCGGAACCACCTCTCAAACATCATTGCGCATAATGGAGTTATACTCCTCCAGCATGGCCTCTCTCCAAACATGTTGGTCAACTGCCTACACAAATTTATGTGGCTTTGTATCTGATATGCTGGTCACCATGGCCAAATAGGACCCAATCCTCATTGGTTCTTTTCTCTCTATGAACCGTCTCTTGGGCTCTCCTACGTTCTCCTTGGATTCCTTCAGGGTATCTTGAAACCATATCGGTTTCCTCTTCCCTAAAGTATTCAAAGGAGAATTAAGATATCCCTACCCAAGAGTATTTGTCTCAAGGACAATCCTAACATCTGATATCTTAAATCCTCTGCACCCTCTTCCTGATCCCCCTCTAATTGTGAACCTGAAGTTGTGCAAGGTGACCCTGTCACCCTTGAAACTGGTGTACCAGAAACCTGAGGTTGTGCTCCCTCTGAGACATCAATCTATGCCTCGGCATCATCCTCAACACTGTCTCTCGACTTGAGATATCTCTGAAAATCCCTACCCTCTTCAAATATAACATCTTTTCTCACCACCACTCTCCATAGTGATTGAATTTAAATTCGGTAGGCTTTGGAGACCTCTGAGTATCCAACTATAATCCCACGCTGGGTTGTGGGGTCTACCTTTGTCCTCCTCTTCGAGGGGACATGAGAGTAAGTCAAGCAACCAAAAATCTTGATGTGCTCGACATCATGCCTCCTACCAGTGAAGGTCTTCTCAGGAGTCATCTTCCCCAAAATCTTATAGGGGCTCATGTTCTGCAAGTAAACTATAGCAACACTCACCTCTGCCCATAGGTATAGAGGAAAACTATGGTCATGCATCATATATCTCACTGCACCTGTAATCACCATGTTCTTCCTCTCAAAAACCCCATTATATTGGGGATTGTAAGGCACGGTCATTTGTCTTCTGATCCTAACATGAGTACATAAGTCTACAAACTCACTGGAAGAATACTCACCTCTATTATCTTACTGCAAGACCTTGATCCTCTTTCCTTTCCGGTTCTCCACAAGAGCTTTGAACTATTGTAACCTCTTGAAGACCTCACTCTTGGTCTTCAAGAAATAGATCCAGATCTTCTTGCAGTAGTCATCAATGAATCTGAGATAATACTCATGACCACTCAAGGATACCCGAGACATGGGTCCACACACAACTGTGTGTACTAAATCTAGTACCACAACTCACCTGTTGTCACTACTGGGAAAAGAATCCTTGGTAAACTTACCAAGCACACACCCTTTGCACATATCATGATGCTCTAAACTGAACTGTGGCACTCTTGTCACAACCTGTCTCAGTCCTCCAAGATCCCCATGATGCAGGCGAGCCATCCTCTGATGCCATAACTCACATAACTGACTTTTATTGTCATTACTCGCTACCAAAGTATGAAGTGGTTGAAAAAACAATCTGAACAATTTCCCATCCCTCACTCCAATCACCTACCCTGAGGTGAGACATGACCCCTTAGGGTGTATGAGGACCTATGTCCCTTTGAAGGACACCTAAATACCTCTATCATGTAGGGTGGAAATTGATATCATATTCTTCTTCAACCCAGGGACATAGAGAACATCCCTGAATGAAATAGGTGGCAAGCCATCTCTCTAAAAGGTAATTATGCCATGCCCAATAACTCTGAATAAGGTATCATCACCAAGATAAATATCCATCATGACCTTTGTATCTATGAGATCAGTAAAATTCTCCCTCACACCAGTCATGTGGCTCGAAGCCCTATTGTCTATGTACCAGATATTGGGTGTCATCTCAACTGTAGTGCAGCAAATAAGGATGGCACACTCCCTCCCAAATTGTGCCTGAAACTCTGCCTCATTTGTTGTAGTTACCATACCACCCTGCTTCTTCTTCCTGTTGGGACACTGTCCAACATAGTGCCCCATCTTCTTACAAGCAAATCACTTCACTTTTCTCATATCCCTCTTCTTCCCACTATTGCTCTCTCACTCTGGCTTGGCCCCAAACTTGGGACCCTGTTGTGCACCCTTGTCGACCTTCTTCTTTCCCTTTGTCCAAAGAGAAATATCCTCATCACCCTAAGATATATGTTGTTGTCTAGAAGACTCTGAGGTGAGTCTCGTCTCCTCTTGTACAAAATCATCCCAACATCTCTCCCAAGTAGGCATAACCTCCCGGGCAACAATGCCTCAAACAAATGGACCCCGTGGTTTGGAGAAATTGTTTAAAGTTGTCCTCACCATAAATTCTAGGTCCATTATCTCTCTGATGGATGCAAGATCATCTCTGGTCTGAGTGAATCTGCTAAGGTAAGAAGTAACTGACTCATTCTTGAGCATCTGAATGCTCCTGAGTCTCTCTTGCATAACCATGTTTCGGTTCTGGTTAGAGCTCTGGTAAAGCTTACACAAGGATGCCCACATATCAAATGCAAAGTCTTTACCAGTCAAGTGGGGTATGATGTGATCCATCATTGCATCACATATAGTTCTCTTTTCCTTGCTGTTCCTCTTCCTAAACTCTTCCACCAACACATGAGCAGTGACAGGAGGAACAACAATGGGAGCCTAAACTATATCACATAGTTCTAGGTCCTCTAGGACAAAGATAAGCCTGGTCTTCCAAGGAGACCAGTTGCTAGCTCTGGCTATCCTATCCTTTGCTCGCATCTGGGATACTGATATGACTACCCACTGTACTCACTCTGATGTTGCAACTGCAAAAGAACATTACCTCACTCCTGTCAACACAGGTGTGAAAACAGGCAGTAGAACTACAACCTCATTCCTAGCAAATAGGTGTGAAAAGAGGTTGTGAAAAATCAGCCTCGCTCCTAGCAAGTAGCTGTGAAAAGAGGCTGAGTATATGTCCACAAAATTTCTGCCAACAAGATGCTACAAATCATTGTCAAGAGATGTCAATAAATCTGCCCAAAAGTTGTCTAGAACTGTCCAAAATCAATAAGATTTAGCCACCAAGGGCTCTGATACCATGAAGATTTTTTTAGGTCCTAACAGGATGCCAACTAGGTATGTCTTTGACCTCAAGTTGGATCTAAGTTTATGTTGTCACACAAGTCTTTGTTGTTGTTTTATCATAGTAATTTGTTTAGGAACTTTAGTGTTGTTTTCTTAAGGTTACATAACCTTTTAAGGTGCTCTAGTTGTAATTTTAGTACATGAATTCCTTAAGTATGTTACACACCTCTAGATCTTTACAACTGAAATAATGATGTTCTAAACTCTAGCTACATGAAAATGGACACAAAGGTTTTCGGTCAACACAACCCTAGACAAAACCACTTGGGGAAAACCAGTTTGGAATATAAGTCTATATATGTGATGTAAAGAATGTGAGATACAACAAGTATATGAAACAAAAGAACCTGATACAATGGAATCCCCTCTCAAGCTGTTGTACAAGTTCCAGAAGGTAGATGCGCCCAATCACGGTGCGCCCTTCTCCCTTGTTTCTCAATCCCACTGAAAGGTTGTGCCCTTGTTGCTTGAAGTTCTGATGAAGAAACCCTTACACACAAGTCTAACCTTATGTGTTACCTGTCCAACAAAACCCTCCTAAAAGAAATCTAACAAGTGCAAGTCCTCCCTGCTATAAGTGTGCCCTCCTCCTATAGTTTTCCCTCCTCCAAGCAAGCATCAACACCAAAAAACAATGGAAGCCAAAGCCTCCTAGATCCCTCCATGGAAGGAGGTTACCTTGAAACCCTCATCCAATGCTTCCATCCTCATCTCCATTTCTCTCCTCTCCTCTTCCTCTCCAAGTGAACATAAGAGTGAATGAGCCTCTCTTGGCCCTATGTGCCCCTCTTGAACCTCCATAAAGAAACCTAAGAGATGGATGGTTGAGATCTCTCCATCCCATCTCTAATCAAATGTTGAGATCATCCCACAATAATCTCACTCACAAACACACTTTGGTTTAAGTTCCCTAAGTTCACTTTATGTCCCCTCATTCACCCACAAAGTGAATAATTAGTCACTTTTTCCTAAGTGACAAAAATTAAACTTTTTACTTAAGTTAAGTCAAAGTTGAATTAGACATAAAGTACAAGGAACATAGTACCAAAGTATTTCCCACTTGTGGTTAGAGACTCAAAACCACAAGGGGACCACTTCCCAAGGTACCCAAATATCAACAACGTGGACCTCCCACATGGACTAACGTTGTGTACATGTCATAATTGGGCACTTGACGAGTCCATCCACGGCTAACACCTGTCCACTGGTAACTGGATGGTTGGCACCATCCTTGTCAGCACGATGTCAAATTACCCTTGGCCTTGCTTCAGTAAGACCCACCAAGATCTACGAATGATGTTACTCTCCCCACTCACCAATCAATGACCACAATCGCTCCTTGGAGCCTTCCCATCGGAGTACCTTACCAAGGCTACTCTGACAACCCTGCCATGATCAATGACCCAGATCCTTCGATGTCCCTTCCGATGGATCTAATGGTCTTGATTTCTCCTCAGGGATTTTCCATCGGATTGGCTCTATTCCTCCAACCACAGACTCCAACGTCTCCTCCATGATCAATGGTCATTATTTCCCCAGTTCCTCCCTCTAATAGATCCATCGGTTGTCAATGACCTTGATCCTCTCCAATCCCTCGTAAGTGAGGAAACCTTGATCAACGACCAATATTGGATTGCTTCCCTAAATCGACGACTACAATTCCTTTAAGCCCAAAACATGGATTTTTCTCTGATTAACAGTCTGATTATGGGCTTACCCATTTATAGAGTTTAAACTAAGCTCTTTCTAAAGAATACCAACCTTCAAGGATTTTATCCAAATTTTTACCATGCCTTCAAGGTTCTAAACCTTACTATGCACCTTGTGTAGGGTATTCTTCTCATATATCTATGAAGGTTTGCATCCTGCAACCCTTCCATTTCAATGTGGGGGTTTATACAGGGCTTCAGGATCTGATGTCAACCCAATCTAGGATTTATTTAGAATTACAATCCAATCCAGAACTTAATCCCTTTCGAGGTTTCTTCAGTCTCTCAACCTATTCACAACAAATGATAACCCTACTACTTAGCACACATTGAGGATCAAACTCCTCATGTCCTTTAGTGACAAGGAGAGGGAAAATTTAGCACAGGGCCTATTGGCCTTCTCTAGCCTTCAAACTGCCATTATTACAACATTCCATTTCTCTTGGAAATTATTGTTCATTACTAAATATTTAGGCATGTTTTCTTGTCACAGTCATCACACTGTAGTAAAATATTCTACTGCACCCAAAAGAGGCACAAGCACACAATTATATCTAGAGCTAAATTCACAGGAAGAAACCATTTTAATAGTTCCTTAATCATTCAAATACAAGGAATTGCCAACAAATAAGTATTAGTATCACAAACATGGCATACACATGCATAGCACGAATATAGGCATCCAACCATTTATTATAATCCATATACATAGAGTATAGAAATACTTATCTATTTCTTGAGTTGTAGCTAGCCAACTAACTATGGGTGTTCGCCTTTCCACCCAACCATAGGATCTATGTGCTCAGTTACTTTGGCAGCACGCCACCCTCGTTCCAAGCCATGGTACCACTAGGTGATCTCTCTCTCACCATTGAATATCAAGTCAAGGAATCGACCAGGGAGGTTACTCTCCTCCACTCCACTGGAAGCAAAAAAAGTTTCCCTTCCTTCCCACTTGGCTCAGGACCTCCATGGGGTTCATCAGATGCCTTCCCAACCAAATTTCCTCTACACAAGAGAGTCCCTTCACAATTTCATTATCCCTCAGCACCCTCTCCTTCTAATGTCGGTTTCTTTCCATTGAGCATCAAGCCCACGGTCCCATTTTTCTCTAATCTAGAATTTGGATCTGGTCTGCTCCAACGCGACCATTCATTATATTGGTCATATTTCCCAAGTCTTTCCTTGTGATCAGATCTACACCCTTGGGCTTCCTCTACTCCATATAGGTGTTTTCTTTTGCTACACTAGTTTCCTCTTGCACCTGTAGTTATTCTCTGTAGTTTATTCCTTCCTGAAACTAGAACTCTTTCCATCGAGCTCTACACTCTCTTCCTTTTCTGGTGTGCATTATTTCTCTTGCAGTGTTCCTTTTCCTCAGACCCCAAGCTCAGAACCCTTCTAGATTTCTGGGCTGCAGAATTGTTACCTTGTTATACCTCTAGCCGGTAGCTTCTATTGTCCTAACCATATTTCCCATACTTGTGTTCATGGGGGTGGTTGGTTGTTCAACTACCAACCACTTCTCATTAACTAATTTGTCTTGAAATCATGGCTAAGGGAAATAATCTAAATATTTCCAAAATAATGTCTCAACAAGGAGGTTTGGGTTATTTTAGCATAATGAGACCCCTTTCTAGTTTTTTTTCACTCTTTACTCTAGTAGTATCATGGCTAGTACTTTCAAAGCTTCACCCCCACAGTCTGTTGTTGGCATTTTTAGTTATACAATAATAATTTTACAATGTTTATATGCTTATTTCATAACAATTATCAATCATGATTAATTAAAAGTTGGGGAAACAAGGGTATTACAAAGATATTATATGATGATCCCAAGACATTGGATGAAGCAATAAAGAGAGCCAAAAGAATCTATGATCAACATAGAGGAATACCAACTTTCCAAAAGTCTTGGGAAGACAAGAAGAAAGGTAAGATGGAGCAGAGGAAGAAGGGGAACAAGCTACCATTCTTCATAAATAATTCTCAAGGACAGTCAATTCCAAATGAGCCCATAATGAAAAAAACTTTGGGGAAAAGAAAAAGGAAACAACCTATTAAATGTTGGTGTTGTGAGGGAGATCACATGTATAGAGATTTCCCTCATAGAGGTGAAAAAGTGAGGACTATTCTCAATGTACGGAAAGATGATACGGTTGGGGACATGGGAAGAAGCATGCTAAGGATCTATGCAAACTTCGACAACAAGCAAGTTGAATTTCAATCTCATATGATTGAAGTGGAAGGTAAGATCAATGATCAACCTGTTTCTATTTTAATTGATTCGAGAGCTAGTGATATTTATATAGATCCTAAGTTGGTGGAAAGATTTCATTTTTCAAGAAGCAAAATTGGGAAGTCTTGGCTAGTTCATCTAGCCACATGAGCTAAAAGAAGAATTAATGAGTTAGTTAAGAAATGTCCAATGGACATTAATGGGCTAAGCACGAAGACATATTTGAATATCATACCTTTGGGCTTATATGATTTCCTAATTGGCATGGATTGGTTGGACATGCATCATGTTTTCCTAGATTGTTATAATAAGGAATTTACTTGCTTGGATGAAGAAGGAAACTTAAGAACGGTTTAGGGTATTCCAAGGATAGTAAATATTAGGGAAATTGCATCCTTATAGTTGAAGAGAAGCTTCAGGAAAGGATGTCAAATATTTGCAACACATATGGAAGAGACACCTAAATAAAAAGTGTCATGCATTGAATACTATGGAGTCCTAAAAGAGTTTGAAGATGTATTTGGAGAAATATCAAGGTTTCCACCCAAAAGAGATATTGATTTCTCTATTAATTTGATGCCTAGAGCAGCCCCAGTGTTCAAGACTCCTTATAGGATGAGTACAAATGCATCTTGAAGAGATATTATATATGCCAAAGTGTGTCACCTTGGAGTGCCCCGATGCTATTTGTGAAAAATAAGGATGAGGCTATGCATTGACTGCATGCAGCTAAATAAGGTGACTGTGAATAACAAGTATCCTTTTCCAAGGATAGATGATATTTTTGATCAGTTGAAGTATGCCAAGATATTCTCCAAGATTCACCTCAAATAAGCCTATCATCAAGTGAGAATTAAAGAAGAATATATCAACAAGAAAACATTTAGAACAAGGTCTCGCCATTATGAGTTTACAGTGGTGCCTTTTGGGTTGTCAAATGCACCAACTTTCTTCATGTGCTTAATGAATGGTCTTTTCAGAAATTACTTAGATAAGTTTGGCATTGTCTTCTTGGATGACATGCTTATATACTCTAAGTCTAAAGAAGATCATGAGAAAAACTTGAGGATGGTGCTACAAGTATTGAGGGAGCATCAGTTGTATGCAAAGTTGAGCAAGTTCTCATTCTATCATAGGAAAATACATTATTTGGGCCATATCATTTCAGAGGAAGGGATAGCAGTGGATCCTGAGAAGATTAGAGTTGTTGAGGAATGGCCAGTACCAAGGAATGTCTCAAAGATGAGGTCATTCATGGGACAAGCAAGTTATTATAGAAGAATTATTGAGGGATTCTCAAAGATTGCACACGCAATCACTTCTTTGCAAAAGAAGGGTGTGAGATTTGAATGGACCTCTAAATGTGAAAGAATTTTCTAGCACTTGAAGAAATTTTTTACAAGTGCACCAATTTTGAAGATTTCTTATCCAAATGAAGATTTATTTGTGTGCATTGATGCATGCAAGGAAGGGCTTGGTGGAGTCCTTAGTCAAAATGGGCATGTGATATGCTACGAGTCAAGAAAGTTGAAAGAGCCTGAGAGACACTATGTCACTCATGATTTAGAATCGGTATTCATAGTGCATGCCTTGAAGATATGGAGGCAATATCTCATGCAGAGAAGATTTGAGTTGAGGACAGACCATGGTGGTCTAAAATATTTGTTTGGACAACCAACTTTGAGTGCAATACAAACTAGATGGTTGTATTTCCTCAGTGAGTATGAATTTGATATAAAGCATATCAAAGGAAAGGAGAACAAGGTGGTTGATTCACTCAACAGGAGGGTGCATGAGATGCACACTACAACCATTAGCATGTATAAATCTGATTTAAAAGACAAAATTTTGGAAGCTCCAAAATCAGATCATAAATATATGGAGACAAATAAACATTACAACAAGGTAATTTGCAGCAAAAAAATCAAGATTATGATCTAAGGGAGGATGGAATGCCCATGTACAGGGGCAGAGTTTATGTGCCTCATTCCCATGAGATGTAAAATCCGGTGCTAATATAAATGCATAATGTACCTTATGATGGGCACCCAAGTTACCAGAATATGATTACAGTTGTCAAGAGCCAATAATTTTGGCCAAGTATGAAGAAAGAGGTGTTTGAATGTATTGCTAGATGTTTAGAATGTCAGAAGGTTAAGGTTGAACATAAACATCCAACTCATTTACTATAGCCATTTCCCATTCTAGAATGGAAATGGGAGGTGGTGACAATTGATTTCATCACCAAGTTTCCCAGAACATTGAAGCGACATGATTCCATCATGGTGGTGGTGGATAAGCTTACTAAAGTTATTCATTTTATTCTAGTAAAGCTAACTCACAAGGCAGCTAACATTGCAGATATTTATATAAGAGAAATAGTCAGGTTTCATGGTGTGCCTAAGGAAATTGTTACTAACAGAGATCCCAAGTTCACATCAAATTTCTGGAAAGGTTTATTTAAAAGATTTGGGACAAATCTGAATTTTAGCATAGCCTATCATTCAGAATCAGATGGGAAAACAAAGAGGGTCAATCAGGTGACCGAAGATATGATGAGGATGTATGTGATGGATAAACCATCAAAATGGGAGGATTATCTACACTTAGTAGAGTTTTCTTATAATAATGGGTATCAAAAATCCTTGAGGATGAGCCCATTTGAAGCACTATATAGTAGAAAGTGCAACATGCCAGTGAGCTAGGACAAACCAACAAATAGAGTAATTGAGCCAGAATTTCTTAGGGAAATGGAAGAACAAATGGTGAAAATAAAGAAAAATTTGAAAGTTGCTCAAGATAGAAATAAAAGTTATGCAGATAAGGGCAAAACTCATAGAGATATTAAAGTGGGTGACAGTTGGGTATGTGTTATATTCTTTGCACGAGTTGAAGTGTCTAAGCGTATGCGTTGGGTGCACAAGGGGGTTAGAGGAGGGGCCGTTGGGCCCCCCCTCGGAAAAAAAAAAATTATGCCTCGAGAAATGTGTCATGTATTTAGGTGGTTTTTTCGGCACATGGCTTTTGCCGATGGTTTTATATTTTCGGTTAAGGAATTCGGGTTTTGGACTAATCCAGGTCATTGGGTTAGGGTTTTGGATGTCGCTGGCTCCTATATGTATATTGTATTGTAAACAATGTAACACAATGTATGAATATAATATATGTTGGTTTTCCCGGTTTGGGTTTCCAGGGGAAAAATCTATGTGTAATGTTTGTATTTTCCATTGTATCTTTTATGTTCTTTTCTAAATATCTGTTTATAGTAGACATTGTACAAGGTTATAAATTTCAGTGACCATGTGTTCTTAAAATTGAAGGCCAAGAGAAATTCCCCGAAGTTGGGAAACTGTTCAAAACTTGCAGCAAGATATTTTGGACCCTTTGAAATCCTGGAGAGGATTGGTCTTGTTTCATACATATTTGCACTATCTGCATCCATGTGCATTCATAATGCATTCCATGTGTCTTTGCTTAAAAAGTATGTAGATGGTGCTAATCATGTAATTTATTGGAATGTGATTCAGGTTGAGTAAGAAAGAAACTTTCGAGTTCAATCGGTGTGCATTGGATCAAAAATTCAAGTTGCTCCATAATCTATCAATAGGGTTGGTAGGGATCTAGTGGACCTTTTATGGTCCTGAAGATGCAACCTAGGAGCATGAAGATGTCATGCAGAAAGAGTATCCACATCTTTTTGAATATTTTTGAAGATTTAGGATTGTACATGTGTATCTAATGCACTGAGGACAATGCATAAATAGGGGGGGGGGGATATAATACCCCTAAGATGAACCCCAATTGTAATTTTACATATAGTCTAGTGAGCCGAGATATTTGGGGTCAGAGTGCCTTTGTATATATGTTTTGAGGTGAAAGTTCTTGTGTGATTAATAAGCTAGAGAGCTTGGATGCTAAAAGGCCAATGATCTTATTATTGTAATATGTAATCACACTTGGATATTAATAAAAATACATCAATATTGCAGAACAAATAGACAAAAGAGTATGGGGGGATAGAACTTCACTAGAGGGAAAGGGGGCTAGAGTCTAGGAAGAGGGGCTAAGCCAAGGGGGCATAAGTCAAGGAAATATTATATTAATATTTCCTAAAGTCTAAATCATGAGATATTTTATCATAATTTCCTAAAGTGATGAATGTATCTCCAAGTGGGGCCAATGTAGTTCCCATCATGACAAGTGTCAATTTGGGAACATGCAAATATATTGGGGGAACTTAGTGTATTTTTTTATCATTCAATCATTCTCTCATTCACTCTCTCCATACGTACCCTCCTGCCATCATCATCTGTACCTATACTTGGGAAGCTTTGGAGTTGATTATAACCAGTGAACCTGGGTGGTTTGAATTGAAGAATCAGGTTGTCAGGCATGTGTGCATATTGAAGAAGCAGGTTGTCATGCATGTGAGAATTTTCTCTGGGTGATAGAATTGTTGGGAATTGTTTTCCCTATGTGCTAGGCAATAGCTACAAAACTCCGAGACTTTTTGTTCAATCTCTTGATGAAGCCCCGGAAGGGAAGAGGGACAGTCGAAGGATTGTTGAGCAGAGAAGGGGTACACTTCCTGGGGTGAGACAAGTTGTGGGAAATGAGAGGCTATAGGCTAGTTGTTGAGGTTGGCACCTTGACTTGAGCTTAATTTTTCTATATGTTGGACCTTAGTCTTACCGAGGAATCCTGGGTCCTGGTAGAGTTTAATCCCCAACTCGAGGGTGACCTACTACTAAGAGTTTATGAGCAAAAAATTCTATGGTCGGGAGGAACGTCTGAGGTCTGCACGTAGTTGGTGATTTATAGAAAAGATAAGTATCTTCGGTGTGTTTGTTATAATTATTGTGTGAATATTTATGTATTTCTTTTATGGGTTTTTCCTATATATTTATGCATACAATATATTTGTTGTTAGTCTGCATAATTGTGTTCGTATGCAAGACGTATTGTTAATTAAATATGTCTTGCATATGAACAAAGAGTCGAAATTTTGTATCAGAGATAATTATGTTGAATTTACTAGTAATGGGGACATTAAATTGGTATCAAAGAGTCGAAATTTTGTGTGGCATGGCCTAGCTTGGCATTGGGGATGCTACACTTTGTGAGTGCGAGATTTCTTGATAAAAATATTTTAGAAGTTAATAAAGAAGTTAAGAATGTTGATAATAAGTGCTAACATTATCATAGAGTTAGTCATATGTAGACACAATGTTTTGATCTCCATCATTGTCTTCATTGTGGGAATACAAATCCTCTCTTAGAAAAATGTCGAAAGAAGAAGAAGGATAAAAAGAAAACAATTCATTATGGTTGGATAAATTATTGGTGATGAAATCAACAAGTCAAGAAGTTGCATATGTCTTACCATCTAGTTAAGATATAGGTGAAGACACATTTGCATGGATAAATCACAAAAGAAAAAAGCTTTGAAAAAAAATTGTAGATGATAATTTTGGGTATAATTGAGGCCCAATTCTATATATCTTTTGAATTCAACCACTAGTCAAAGATGGTACTCTCTACACCTCGAGGCGGGAGTATATTGATAAAACAACAAGATACTCTCCAACAATTTCAAGGGGGGAGTATATTCTGAAAAATGGCCAGTGGTCAACCAAAACCACCACAGACATTAATGAAATTGATTAGTGGCCAACCAACAAACCACTAGATACAATGATGAACAATTGAATAATAGAAGAATGCAAAAGCTCAAGATTGGATCCCTTCCACAATCTTCTCCCCTTGCACTTGACAAGGAGGAATAGAAATGATGATAGTCAGGCTTCAAGTTTCAAAGTCCTATCAATAAAAAAATCAAATTCAATCGGCATTTGGGAATTCCAGTATGGTCTCTTCAACAAGCTATATACAATCGAATCAACTATTCATTGGGATGTTGATTGACGCCTAATTGTGTCTAAATTCAAAGAGAACTTCAATTATCTTATTTGCTCATTGATAGTAGAATGGTGGCCCGATTTTTTCACCAAATAGTAGAAGACACCATTTTATCTAGTCAAATTACTAGGGGAATGTTCAGACATGGCAGATGTTCACCTTTAGAAATTATACTCTTTCAAATTTCATTTTAGATGAACCATTCATTATCCATATTGACAGTTTTTTAGGCAGATATTCATTGAAACTCAATTCAAAAAGTTTTAGATTAAATATTAAAAATAGTATCGGTTTATGCACTAGTTATTATTATCTTATTGGTACAATTATTCAAACTTGTGATTAGGGGGGTGAATGTTAGACTACCAGTACCTAGACAATCACAAAGTTTGAGACTACATTCTTATAAGTTGTTATCCTTATCTATTGATGAGGTGTTGTTGTTATCCATTGATGAGTTTTCAATGAGATATATATCTAGAGGTGGTCAAATCCATGTATTATAAATTGATATCATGAAATGAATACAAATGTAGAATATGGCTTAAATCATTTTCCACCAATTATTATCTTATTGTGTTTGTGCTCTATTTATTAACATGTTCATAGCCTGACAATATTTTGTCTTCATAGAGGAAAAATATTTGACTTGAGGGGCTTGTCGGCTGCCCAAGATAGTGATTTGTCTCATGAAGGATAATTGCTAACTTGAGAGGCAAAAAACCCTTCAAAATCAGCCATTAAAGTCAGTCATTCAAGGTGGGAAAAATTATATATTTCAAATATAGGGAAATCAACTTTCTTTCATTATTTTCAAAAGTAAAGCGAGAATCCTAAATCACTAGTTTGGGAGGCTATTAATCCTCTCAATCCAGTGATTGGGTCCCCCAACCTTCTACACTTACAAATTGTGCTAAAATTATACTAATCACTCACCTAGACGGCTAGACAAACCTTCGAAGTGAGAAACTAGCTCTCCCTTGCTCCTTAAGTTGGTGATTTGACTAAATAAGTCTAATCGCTCATCTAGACTGCTAGAGAAGCCCCATAGGCTAGCGATTTTCTTCCTTACATCATACACAACAATATGTCTTTTTCTTGTGTTTCAAGTTTTATTTATTTTTAAATATTCCTTTGCGTTGCAGCTAAAGCATTCCATTGAAGCGAATATCTTGGTTACTTCACGAGCATCCATAATAACAAGGAAGAATCCATATATTCCATACGAGATAAACATTATTATTCAATATTCATTGACATGTCTTGAGATACAATGAGCATGAATATAAATTCACATAGATGTGATAAGTCATATACTTGATAAATGGAATGATCCAAATTTATGAAGGGAACGAAATGAATAACAGACTGAATATAATAACACAGAGATACGGAGAACAACAACACATATCAAGTGAAAAATAACTTCTATTGAATAAATAAAATAGGATGAAACTGTAAAACTGCAGAACTGAAAACAACTTGCTCGAATGGTGGTAGCTATATCTAAGAAGAGATGTGGCTCCTACACGCATCCGTCTAAGAAGAATGATTACAATGAGGCTCCAAAGGCCTTTTTAACATCATTCATGAATGCCAAAACCCTAGACATCCAAAAACCTAACCCTAGGATATGAAACGCTAAAAGTTATGTGGGCCTTGATGGATAAGTGCATACCTCAAGTTCCCGTGGTCAAAAATTTTGCATACGACCTTTGTTTTAGGCATGTGATAGCCCATTGGAAAGGTATTTTCAAGAACTACACATTATGCCATAAAACTCTAACTCTCTCTATAGTTTGACTGTGGAAAGCCAAAAAAAAACACTGTTTAGGGCCTAAAAAAAGCCCTGTAAGTACAGAAAGATGTACTGACATGAGAACTTCCAAAATAATCCAGTTGGAGTAGGTGGGTGGCCACCAATATCCACATGGATGATGTGTAGGGCTTCAGGATAGCCCCGAAAGTGCAGAACCCACAATTACAAAAAAAATGTCATCATTACAAAGAAACGTGTTGAAATAAAAAAATGTCAAGAGGAGCCAGATGGAATAGGTGGGTGGCCACCAATATCCAGTTGGATCAGACCTCTCCCCTTAGGAATCAATGGTATCCATTGCATTGAGTGCCCCCATCAGGTGAGAAAATTTCTGTTGAATTTGACCTCGGGTGAGCCACTTGCCTTGGTGCAGGAGTTGCCCTACCTTGAACTCTCAATAAAGTTGGATCCTATGTTGGCGAGTTCCCCTGACCTATGTGTCCACTATCTGATCAATGGATGCATGTTCCATGCAGTGAGGGTTGATCAATTTTGGTGTCAATTTCTCTATGATCTCCGAGGTGTCCAATAATGGTGGAAAATATGGTCGGAGGAGGTCCACATTGAACATTGGGTGCAAGCAAAGGAAGGGGGGAGTGTTGAGATTAAAATCATTGTTACCCAAAAACTTGGTGATAGTGTAAGGGCCATAATGAAGTGGACGAAACTTCTGATGGGAGCATGTAAGGTGTTCTTTCTGAAAATTTAACCAGACCTTGTCTCCCACCTGAAACTTGTGCGGTACCCGGTGTTGATCATGGCGTTGTTTGTACTTAGCATTGGATTTCTGCAAAATATCTTGGACATGTTGATGGATGTGTTGAATCCACTCAATGAATCTAGTGGCTTTGTCGACCTTAGATTGAACATGGGAACATTATGTATGTGTGGTTGCAAGAGGTAGTGCAACATCAATGGGACCCAAGGGTTGGAATCCTAGCCCCACCTAAAATGGGCTATGGCGGTGACCTTCTGTGTAGAGGTCACAGATGTGGCAACAACCTTCTGCTTATTGTGAGCATGGATCACAAAGAAGACGAACTTCTTGGTCTGTGAAATGACTTTACTGCATTGCTTAGCAGATATTAAAGAAATAGCGGTAGGCGGCGCTACCTCTCGTATCTTGTACAATTTTCTACCCAAAGTAATAATAACATTGTGGGGTCTAGACTCATACACAACATGTCACTTCCACAAATATGGATGTCCTAAAATAACATCACAAACTTCAAGTGGATCCATATCACACAATACCTCATCTATGAAGGGATTGATGTCGTAGGGAAGACGACATTGTTGGTTGACACAAAGATCTATTCCTTGGCGAAGCCAGCTGATGGTGTAGGGTTGTGGGTGTGGTGTCATCGGTAGGTCCAACCACTTGACGATCTCCACTGATATCAGGTTCTTTTGAATATCGCTATCAATAATGAAATGAAGTGGAGACCCATTTACCCACATCTGTGAGTGAAAGAGGTGTTCCCCTTCCTCTGGTTCTTCTGGTTTGCTTGGCTGGACTTTGGTGCTAGAGACATTGGGTTCGTCATCAATAACTTGCTTCCCTTCTTCTGGATTTGATTCGGAGTCAGAATCTACCTATGACTCGGAATATTTCATCTTGGCCACCAGTGACTACTTGTAACGACATTCTTCGGTGTTGTGCCAGGGTTTTTTATGGTATTCACACCACTTTCCCATGTCCTTCTTCGACTTCTCATTACCCTTCTTGGGTTGTGTATTAGACTGGTTGTCCTGAGAGTGATCATATTTGATTTGTCCCTTTCTTTGTGGGTTGGGGCCGCCTTTTCCCTGCTCTAACTGTGAGGATTTTGCAGATCCAAACCCTCGCCTCTTTTGCTTAAATTTATGCTCAATCTTGACAACATATCTATAAGCCGCACCTAATTATGTGATGTCCATAAAATCCATTTATGTTTGAATGTATCTATGCAAACAACCACGGTATTTGAGAACAATATTTTGTTCAGAGTGTTTGATACCCAATTTGGTGCGCAAGGTATGGAAAATATTGGTGAAATTTTGCACTGTCTGGTCCCTTTCCTGACGAAAGATGCTTCATCTTGTGTACTAGTCCTCATAGCTTCCAACAGGGTAGTATTGTTCTTTAATGGCATCCCTGAAGGAATCCCATGTGGGGGAGACCACAAATATTGCAGATTCATCTATGGCCCTTTTCTCAGAGTAAGTTCCCCACCAGTCCTTAACATGGGGGACAGCCTTGAGGAGTGCAAAAGTAATATTTTCCCTATTGGAAAAATTGTGGACCGAAAAATACCCTTCGAGCAAATTCAACCATTTATCTACAGCATCTGCATCTATCAATTCTTCAAATAATGGAATATCAAAATTTACTCGTACCTTGAAGGGGCTTGCATGGCCGCTTGATGAAGATGTGTCTCTTGTGGGCAGTCGTCGAAGGATCTGTGAAAAAATTTCCATCATTTTGTTCCTTTGTCACGCAAGGGCTTCCTCGAGAAACAGTTTAAAAGGATCTCTTGGTCCATCATTTTTCTTCTCATCCCCCATGAGTTGTTGTCGGGCTTGGTGCAACTGATCTTGCAAAGGCTCGACTAGTTCGAGTCCCAACTTCTTGTACCTAGATCTTGTCGGGGACATGCACGAAGAAAAATAAATGAAGAGCAGACTACTTTGATACCACTGATCTGAATTTATGAGCAGAAAAAAATGAATAACAGACTGAATACAATAACACAGAGATACGGAGAACAACAACAGATATCCTATGAAAAATAACTTCTATTGAAAAAATAAAATAGGTTGAAATTGTAAAACTACAGAACTAAAGACAACTTGCTCGAATGCTTCTAATTATCTCTAAGAAAAGATGCAGTTGCTACGCATATTTGTCTTAGCAGAATGATTACAATGAGACTCCAGAGGCCTTTTTAACATTACTCATGAATCCCAAAACCCTACACATCCAAAAACCTAACCCTTGGAGATGAAACGCCAAAAGTTATGTGGGCCTCGATGGGTAAGTTGGTACCTTAAATTCTCGGAGTCGTAATTTTTGCATGCGACCTCCATTTTAGGCATGTGATAGCCCATTGGAAAGGTTTTTTCAAGAACTACACATTATGCCATCAAACATTGAGTATGCATACAGTTTGACTGTGGCAAGCCAAAAAAAAAACATTGTTTAGGGCCCCAAAACGGCCCTGGAAGTACAGAAAGATGTATTGACATGAAAA
>SNQJ01S0011621.1:31793-76447 GCA_010110895.2 Picea sitchensis
CTTGGAATAAGTGGGTGGCCACTAATATCCACCTGAATCATGGCATGACTTATCCTTAATAAATATTAACGATATATTACATAATAATCATCTTATAACTATTGTTACTATGATATTTTCTAACTATTATTAATATGATATTTTCTAACATGATATGTATTTATTACATAATGATAATATTCACCTTCCCAACAATAACCCTTTGCCATTTTCATTAATCTTTATTTCAACCATTCTTCATCATCGCGATGGTTCTTTGATATTGGACCATTAATGTGTAGGTTTCAGGCTTGGGGAAACCATTTTTCTTTGTAAGAATAAGTTTCCCTCACAGAAGGTGTTGGTGTGCATGGCCTATTGAGCTCATTGGTTATGTTGCATGCTTCATACTCGATTTGCGGGCTTCAATATTGTGTTTTGCCTCTTCATCACTGTGTTTTCTCTCTTGCGTTTCTGAATGAATTGCAACAACAAATTCATGTTTTCCACCTCTAAATGGAGCGTACACCTTCTCAGGACAAAAGCACTGAGGTTTCAATTATCTAGTGCTTCAATCATCCTCAGAAAATTGATTTACAATCCAGGAAATCGTCAAAAAGGTTTCAAACAACTTTGAAATTTCCGATCAAGCTTCTCATTGTTGTTTATTTATTTTAAGTTTTACTTGAGTGGTAGTGATCAAATCTCGATGAAAATAAGAGCTTGCATGGATTTCCTTATATTTTCATAGCTTGAATCCATTCATGTTGTTTCCCGGTGCTTTATGTTGTCAACAAACAATAAATTTCGTGTTGCAATCTTGTTTTTGCCTTCACTCGCGTTTTCTTTTAGAAAATTATATGGATAGGAGAAGGAAAAATATATAGCACAAACTCTGCCAAAAAGGAGTGCATCTTGAAAACAAACTTAAAAAATTGTGATTCGATCTTAATGATTGCTTGAGTGAGACATTTTCGAAGAAGAGTAATCTTGAATGCTTGTTTAATTCATGCTTTGCTTGCTTAAACATTGTAAAATGTTTAGTGATTGTTGGCTTGAGAAATGATGAGAAAGCTTGTTTTTTCCTATATGAGTTCATTGTCAGAGAAAATATTACATGCTTGAATTTGCTTTAAAGTCACAAGAACGGGAAAAGGAATTCAATCTTGAAAACTTTATTGAAAATGTGAAAGGCTTATTGCTTCCTTAAATGAGTTGTTGTCGGAAGAGAGGTTTTCCAATGAAGTGTTCTTTCTCGAATAATTTTGTAATAATGGAGTGTTCTTCCTTCCATTGAGTAAATACTTAAGCTTGCATGATATAATGTACTTCCTCTGTTTGTATCGTTCCTTTATCTTGCTCGATGGAAGGAGTGATATTATCATTTTCACAAAATGTTACTTGAGTACCTTGAAAATCCTTTGAATACTTGTGTTTTGTGCTTGTTATCGCACAATTTGTACTTTGATAGAAGAAAAGGTTAATGAAGAGCAAATTGGCGTAACGGGAGACTATCCTATCACTGTCACCTCAATAAGATGTGTCTTTCTATTTAGGGTGGTAGGCCCAGGGGAGACATCCCCGGTGACCTGGGGGTTTGAGAAGGCAAAGTCAAAGTGGCTAGATAAATATCCCCTCTCACAAGTCACCACGGATGAGAAAGTCCGGTTTTATAACAAATGAAAAGATAATATGTCAAAGTGTACCTGCCCAGAACAAAGCGACAAGAAACTAGATATATTTGCAAGTACACTTACTGGTTAGCACTTCATAAAACCATGGACTTTATTGAGAAAGCAATTTGTTGAATATGATGAAGTAAACAGAAAATTTATAACAACAATCTTTATAGAGCAACACTTCACATTAAATGCCTTGAAAATAGCTTCGAAATGACTAAGAATCATTAACCATTGAAATCATAATACTAGCATTTGATAGAAGCAAATAAGACAAGGTATAAATCAGCCTTTTCAATTTCTTTTATGACATTTTAATGTTGCATCTAATGGTTGTTGCTCACTTTAGTAACAGCAGCAATATTGTTAGTAGGTTAGGCTATTCTAGGGTTAGAAAGTGTTAGTAGGTTGCTCAAAGAGTAGGTTTTGAAGGTTGTGTTGATCAATTACTCAAGAGAGGACTTAGACTATTGCTTTTAGGGAAAATGGAGTCAATAATGCAGCAGCAAATGTTAAACAAAAATGATAATGGAGAGTCAAAGACAAGAGAGAATGATAGATTGGAGTGTTGGTAACCCAAGGCTCCAATTATCAAACCCTAGGGGAAACTAGCTACTAAGGTGTAGGTAACCCTAGGCCTTAGCATATTTCCTCCCTCTTTAACTCAATGATGAATCAAAATCATCTAAGATGAAGCAATGGATACAAAGGTGTTGCAATGGCAAGGCCTTAGCTCATGCTTCAAGAAAATTGGCCTTTTGACAATATCTACTAGGTGAAAGATTTTGAAGCTAGGACAATAACATGTGCTAGTCTTCATAGGGTTTAATCAAGAAATTTCATAATCTTGAATGTAAATGCAAGATAAATTAAACTATAACCATTCAATTAAGAATAATTGTAGAAAAATCACTTACATACATCAAGAATTTCAGCCAAGAAACCCTAAGGAGTGCGCAAATTTCAGCGAAAACAAGCCTCCTTCAACAAGTGCGCCTAAAATTTCAGCCAAGAAACCCTAAGGAGTGCGCAAATTTGAATCGTCACAAGTGTGAGTGAAAGATGATGAATAATAAGAGTGATTTTCCCCTTATTTATACAATTACAAAGACCTGAATTAGGTCAAAAAGGCCGGCATGGCCTGTTACACATAATATCCAGTTTTCTACATTAAATGTCATAATTAAACCCTAAAATAATTTGTAAGGTGACATCATGCCCTTTTAGGGTGACTTTAGTCCCTTTTTGGGCAACGTTGTCATCCTGGAGCAAAACGTTAGGCCTCCTTGGGCCTCAGGAACCTGCCACACATGCCACTCGGCACACAACTACCTCCAAAACATCAAAAATGTTGGGTGACATCATGGGTGACCTGGGTAATGTCATGGGCCTTCCAAGGCCTACATCATGGTGGAAAGGGCACAACCCCCTTAGGTCTAGGCATTCTAGGCTACTCCTGGTGAAACGTCATCCTCTCTCTCTGGTGCAATCCCTTGATCTGTCTCTGCCCCTAGTTGGGGTCTCAGCATCCATCAGGTGGGATTTTATCCCTATGGAGGTTTGAACTAATCATCTCCCCATATGTACCTGTCCATCGTGTGTGGCCCTGAAACATCAACAAATACGCCCTCCATGTGATCATAAGTCACAGGGATCATAGCAATGTCAATCACATCTAATCATCAAGTTATTTAAACATGTGCATGAAACCCCCTTTACCCGGACAATTGCTCAAATACGTTATGCTAATCTGCAAGCCAAGTTTGGAGGGGGTGCTAGGAAGTCCTATTGGGCTAATTCTCATTGGATGTGGGATGTTCTCGGGAGAAGTCAAATCTAGGCCATGTGAGTGAATGAGGTGGTAAGGGATGTTTGGGCAATGGGTGCAGTGATAGCAGGGAAATGTATAGCTTACCTGTGGGTGCCTCTGAAGAGGGTGAGTTGCACCTTGTCATGGATGAAATTTTTTCCAATCCCATTCATGCCTTTTATCTTTTATTCTTATTGCTTTTTCTTTCAAGAGGCTAGTTAGGGGACACTTCCCTAGCGTGGTGACCAGTGGTGGAAATGTTACCCACAACCATTTCATGGAAATGAGAAGGTTTGCTCGTGATGAGACCCTCTTTCTCTTGGCTATGCAACCAATAGACACTACCCTGGTGTGGTGACCAATTGTCGGTAGTTTCATACCTCTACATTCCCATGGACCTAATCGGTTGGTTCATGATGAGACCCCCTATCCTCCAACTAGGTATTGATTTATTATATTTTATGGGTCCCTATGTGTCTTGCTGAGAAGATTTTTATTGCTTTCTCGGGGATCCCTGGGCGAAGCATCTCAAGGTTTCATTCTTTTGGATTTTATCTTTTACCATCTACTTTTACCCTCTGGGCCTTTATCCCCTTCTTCCCATAAGGTAAGTTACAACCCTTAGATATTTTTCTAAGCCAATGCTCGGGCCAGTGTAATGGGATGGATGAGTGGGAGAAACATGAAAAGTGGTAAGTATGGTGGGAGCAGACGATGGCCTTTCATAAATCCCCCCAATGGAAACTCAAACCCTATGGGTACCAGCTTACTAGGGCATCATGTCATTCCCCTAGGTGTGGTCAAGTGGAAAATCATAAGGTCCAAGAACACGTTAGAAGAAAAAAGAATTAAATATATCCAAAGGTTTTGAGGATCATTGTGACACATACCATGATACCCAGACTCATTACCTCATGGAGCAAGATCCATTTCTGTTACAGGACTAGGACGATGTGATGGATGTTGTTGTTGCTAACAAAGTGGAGGCACTAAAGAAGAAATGATGGGCCCTCTAATCCATGCTCGAGTCGATATGGCTCTCGGTACTCCATGTCTAGCACTTGTGGGCCTCGAGACATAATCTCCTCAGTTATACATAGCCTAGGGGATAACAGCTGGCTCTAACTTGGGGACATGTTCTCATCATAGAGTGCATAAGAACCTCAACATCTCTATCATAACCTGTGACCTGCTCGATCTCAACATAATATTATTAGCAATCATTTGGGGTGGTGATATCACCCCCAGCTCATATATATATAGTACAAAAAATGAAAATAAGCATATGTACGAAAGGAAATTCAAACTACCCTAGCATGAAATGAAAATGGTATATACAATGAATGCAAATTCCTACCTACTTACCTACACTTACCTATAAATTCAAGTCTTTGCCCCCTGATGGGTTTTGAGGAGGTGCCCGCTAACTGGTAATGGGCTCCTTCTTCCTTCTAATGTAGACAAATAGTAGGCATCATTGACTGAATTTCTTCCAATTCTGAAGGGTCCAAGCCAAAATTGTGCATTCACTTTGACATTAGTAGGCTCTCCCTTCTTCGTTTCCCACATCCATACTATGTCTCCCTCTCTGTAATATTTGGTTCTGAACTTGGTTGTTTCTTGAACAACCCTGGTGCACTGTGTAGAGGGAGGAGGGTGGGATTCTGCTGTGAAAACTTCTTGTTGGGATGGTTGGATCAATACGCTATCTTCTCCTTTCTTTAACAACTTGACAGTCCCAAATTCCTTGTCCTTATACTTGTTCATGAGTTGTTGATAATATTCCTTCTTCGGTCATTGTATTTGATCAAAATGTTCCTCGATATCAAATGGCATATCATCAGGAGAAAATTTAGGAAGACTCTCTATGATTGGCTCATGTGCTTCATTAGTCTTGATGTGGTCAGTAATTTTTTGCATATGGATTTTGGTCATTGGCACATTCGGGAGACAGCCTATTGTTCCATCTTTCATAGGCACATTGATATAAGTGAGGTCCATCTCTAAAGTTCCTCCCAACATTGCAGCAAATTTATTGGACAACAACACTCCCCACACATCTGGGACATCTAATACTACAATGTCCATATGGATCACTCTTTCGGGTTATCTTCCAAGGCATACTTCCACATTCACAATCACCCCATGTGTAGGTATGGCTCTAGACTCAAAGCCACACACATTCATGTAGGGTCGTGTGACCTTTAGGCCTAATTATTGCATGACCTTTAGAGACATCATGTTGGAACCTGCCCCTGAATCCAGCATACAGTTGTTAAGGAACTTGTTATTTATCAATAAGGTCATGAAGAAAGGTGGGTGTTCATCATACTGGACACTAAAATGATCAACTTGTAACATAATAGGAGGGTCCATTGGTCCATCTGATCATGTGAATAAATTATCAAATATTTCTTTAACGGATGGTACCTTGATGACTTCTCTTAAGGAAATGGTTACATGCATCTTGGCTAATGCCCCTTCAAAGTCAAAGTTTAAATCCACTCTTTCAGCCTTGGGAAGATTTTTTGGAAGGAGAATGTTCATAGGTGGAGCCCTTGTTTGGGATACTACAGGACTAGCAGGGATAGGTTGGTTCAATTTATTTTTTCTAGTATATACTTGGAATTCTTGCTTTTTAAACTTTTCTTTTGATTCTTGGTCCAGGTTATTTATCACCTCCATCCTATCCTTCCTAGTTGCTTCCTTTATGCCCTCTTGATGTTCCTCGGGGGAAATATTAAGGCAGATTTGGGGGTCCTCTATGGTATGGTCCATTATATTTACTTGGTCATGGATTCCATTGTTGTAAGGATATTCATGTTCCCAATGTGACTCACTGCATTGCAGACACCAAGGATTTTCATCAACCACATTGTCTGGGGCTAAAGTATTTGGAACCTCTTGATCATTCTTTGGTCTGAAAACTTGGTTCCCTTTCTAGAATTGACACTTGTACGGAACCCTAGGGGCCTGTTGTTGAGTCCTCTCTAGGTTGAAAATCATATTCATCATTAGCTCTTGAGTTTTAACTATGTCATCTACAATCAGTTGTAACCTAGCCAAGTTAGCACTAATGTCTGAGGTAGGTTTAGTATTGTGAACTATCTTAGGTTTAGTGTCCATCCTGACTCTTGGGGCTGAGAAAGGTTCAACTTTGGATGATAAAATGTTGTCTTCGATCCTTGTGGCTACCTCTTGGGCTTCTTGGATCGTTTGACGGTTTTTATCTATGAGGAGATACCCTAGTTGACTGGTAAAAGTTTTGGTATAAATGAACAAAAGGACACTAGGAGACAGATGATGACTCACGGGGATTTTTTGCAACAGGGTTTCAAACTTGTTGTGGAATTCCCTAATGGTCTCATTTTCCTTTTTCACGAGGTTATTCAACCTTATCAGTAGCATATTGGGGTCTTCTTTGATACTCCATCATTTGAGGAAGACTTCTTCTAACTTGTCCATGGTTTTAATATTGCCATCAGGAAGACCATTGTACCAACGCCTTGCACCCTTATGGAGGGTAGCAGAGAACAATTTCATAGCCAAATCTTCAGCATCATCACTAATAAGATGAAGCTGGAAGAATGCCCAAAAATTGATAATTTGATCCTCGACATTGATTGCATCATTACCGGTGAATTTAGGCAGCCATTTTTCATACTTGAGGGGCATTTTCCTAGGGTAGTCTGGTATAGTTGTCATGTCTAGCGGTTTGAAAAGATTGGATGACCATTGTCTTTGGTTATTAGCTTGGTTTGGAATAGAGGTCTGAGTTCTCATGCTAGACATTGTGTTTAAGGGAAGATTGCCTCCGAAAAGTGATTTTACTATAGGAGAGTTTCGGGGAGTCTTTCTTCTAAAGGATTTGGGAGGGATCATGTACCTCCTTGTGGACTGTGGAGTCACCAGATAATTTTATTGAAATTATCAAAGAGATAAGGGAATCACCATGTTAGCGTCATCATTTTTTCAGTTAGAGTCAGTCTTAGTCTATTCATGGTCCGTGTGTCAAAGCGTGTGAGGTCAGGTACCGAATGACAAATGGTTTGAAGTCAACAAGTGGTCGATTGGCCCTTGTAGTCGAGAAGGGATGTCAAAACCAAAACATGTGTAAATGGTAAAGGTATTTTCCCAAAGAGTCAGGTCATGTCAGAAGAGAAGGTTTTATGTGCCAAAGGTCAAGGCAAGTTGTTGAATAGAATTTGTGTTGACAGAAGAAGTGACCATCATCAGCTCATTATGAAGTCAAAAAGAATGAAAAATCATGGCACTCATATCGCGTATAATCTACAACTCTTATCAGTTGTAATTTACACAGCCCGAAGTGTACCCGTCGCGTGGATGTGCTGCGAAAATCTTTGTCTTGCTTTGAAACCTCCAGTCACCATGGATTCAGTGTCCCCTAGCATGAATCCATCTCTCGCTCACCCAGTTATAAATTTTGGTTGCTCTGCATGTATTTTGTTCACCAGCCAAGTTTATGCTCTATCTGTAATTCTTCCCGCGAGCCCTGAGTTTCTCGTAGCAGGAAAGTCGATTGCCTTCAACTGTGTCACAAACCCGGGTCCATCGATATTACCACCTTGGGTCTGTGCTAAATCTATCACGCGTAGAACAAATACGCGTTGCATCATGGAAACATCCCAGAACATAAGGAAACGTGCGCGAAGTAGCAAGAATGTAGGGCTTGAACCTCAAAACTTGACGTTGGTAAATGAAGATCCGGATGTCAGAGCATCTTTTGAATAGGTCGAATGCATGGTATTTTGTAAGGAAATCCAACAATTCAACATGAAACTAGCGGAACAATTCGCACTCAGGTTCGACGGGTTCCGTGTGGTAATTGCACAGATCACTTTCCAGGTGATGAAGGAAACTTTGTCATCCGCAACAAAGATCCCTCCGTGCGGCGAAAGGTGGTCTAAAGGCATGCCTTTGGACACGCTATGCTACGAGGAGTTCATCAAACTGGACTGTTCAAATGGTAAAGTCCAAGCGGGCGTTCCAAGTAGGTATCTGCAGGAGCCTTTTCGGAAGCTCCTAATAGCAATTAGGAAATATTTCACCTGTTAAGGAAGGTTTGACAGAATACACCCACATCACATTATATTCTTGATACATTTCATAGGAAGGAGACCATTAAATATGCCTTTCTTCTTGCACCAAAGTCTCCGAGAAATAGCAGACAGTGTCCATGCTAAAACAAACCAGCCGAAGAAGAAACTATCTCATGTCTCATTGATTGAATTGTTGATAGTTGAGGTGTTGAGGCAGTTGGGAAACAACTGGGATTTGTTTCTACTCATAGTCGGCATCCCCAGGGACCCCAAAGGAGATTCCCCTCTACCCGTGAAAAAATTAACATCTCACCGCGCGGAGGCGGAAATAGGAAGGGTCGCGGAGGAAGGAAAGACAATGGAATCCCTATCCCCCTAATAGTTGATACCCCGGAGAAGGGGCAGGCCAAGGAAGAACAAGGAAACTGGGGAGACCCAAGCCCCAAGCGAGCCACGCGCAAATTCAGACGTTAAAGAGTTACTCATGCACGTCATTCGGCTGGAACCTATCGAAGGTCCAAGTCAAGAAACCTGCAGCAGAAGGAGAAGGACAGACATTGAAGGCACAGATATTCACGAATCGTCACAGCAGCTAAAGAAAGCCCAGCTCTTTATTGCTGAGCTATACCATGAGAATGGGGAATTGAGACAACAATTATTAGTGAAGACCCTCGAGGCATCAACATCACAGGGTCGAGAGGGAAACATGACTTGGCTCAAGAGGCAGCTCAGGGAAGTGCAAGACACAATCATCCAATTGCGCAAAGCACAGAGGATGTCAGAAGAAAGAAATGAACAGCACTTCAAGGAATGAAGACCGACCCTGGAAAATGTTCATGCGGCTTTGGCCAATGCAATGAAGAGGATGAAAGGGAACGCGGTTCTACAAAGACAAGTAATGAATCTGAAAAGACGCAACTGGTCTCTGAGGAGAATGCTTCGGATATCAAAACCGCAGACAAGGCCAGAAGCATAATTAACCGACTCCATTTTTGTCTTCTCAAAAGTGGCACAGATTTTGTCTCCCCGTGGTTTGTTTCCTACCAAGAAGTCAGGACTCTAACAGGTACCTGCGCGGAAAGCATACGACACACACGCTGGAGACCCATCTATTACAAAGGACAGGTGTATGTTGAAAACATGACAATTTGAAGAAATGCATTGCCCCTTAACTCATGTTGTCATCTTGGAAACACCTGTGACAATTCGTAGTTACCTGCCACATGCACGCTCCATCAAATGATCGCGCGGCATAAATCAAGGTCGCTACAATACGTGGCAGGAGTCTGAAAAATCACTTGATCGTCAAGACACCCTGTCAAAGGAAAATCATCGACACATCACTCTCCAACAATGAGATCTTGCTGATGACCGAACTGTCATGGCAGAGACGAGCGGTTATGGTGCGACCGAGTACAGTCAGTTTCTATTTTTAGTAAAGTGTCATACGAAAATTCATCTAGCAGAGAATAGTCAGAACCTAATTTCTAGGGATAATAGATAGAGCGCAGGGTACCCCGAGTGGCACAGCCTTGTCTATATATTTCATCTTTTCAATGTAAGTCGGGTTGGTTTGAAAAGCAGTGTAGATAGTGACTATTGAATGTAGCTTTCGAACTCGATTGAAACTTAATGCAAAGGTCCTAAAGCTTTGATGAAAATATTCTAATGGTATCAGTTTGATGTATTGTACTCTCTCTTTGTGTACGTGTTTTCTTGTGTTCTTTATATTCATATCTATATTTTCTCTAAATCGAAACGTGATTTCGAATCTAGAATTCACCACGCAATGCTCTAGATTCGTGCCATTTAGATGACTGTGTTTCTTCTAAGAGAACTCTAAATTCATCCCCGACAGTGCTCTAAGTTGCATCATGTGTTTTTCTCTCACCACACACAACTATTTTTAACTGAGATATTGTTTCATACTTAGCCTTTATCCTCTCAAGTTCATTCATTAAGTCATGTGTTTCTATCATTTTCTTAAATTGACTCCATAGCCCAAGGTATTGCTTTCTTTCACTAATAGAACCAGAAATATTGTATAAAAATGTTAAATCTAGCCGACAATTTAAATCCATACCCTGTACAGAGACGAAGTCTCGGAGAGATCCCTCTCCAGGTCGGAAAGGCTAGTTTTCGACCTCAAATTTGGTTTGTAGGTTTCCTCTGTTATTTGTTTTCTGAATCAAACAAAGTTTACAGAGCGCTGACATTCTGGCGTCATTGTCAGGGATGAAATTGAATGAAGCTTTCCCTGGGAGAACGACTAAAGCTATAGTTTTCACCCCTGAGGGTAACAGTGGGACAAACATCTATATTGGCTGAAACCTTTAGCCTGGAGACTCCAGTTAAAGAGACTAGTAGCGCAACTCAGGAAACCTGGCTCTGAGGACAATTTATACAAGAGCCAATTCTGACGTGAATCTTGTAGAGCCCGTGTGTCACCCCAAGAAACTTCTACACAGGGCAAGGGAGCAGGCACTGGACCCGTTCTATTACCTGGACAAAATCTTGTCCTTACCCAACGATGTCTCACAAAGCATTGATGACCTCGAGTTTGACACCCTATTTGAACAAACCTTGTTCAGGTCTAAATCAAAAACTAGCTTGGATGATATAGTCTTCGATGAGAAGAGGTTTCAATCTCTTATACCAAACAAAATCCTGCAAGCCGCCATAGTCCACGCTCAAAACATCCCGTAAATCCCAAACCCCCCGATAGAAATGGTTGCCAGATTCTCCCCCCTTGATTTTCCAGCACAACTACAAGATTTTACTAGAACTACAACCAGAGGATCAAGTTGTATGATCCCGAGGGAAACACCTCTTCCCAAAAACACTTGGATTGGTTCAACGATTTTGTCGATTTAGAAGAGGTGCATCATGAAATGCGAAGATGTGGTTGTTCGCGCAGAGTATTTCGGGGGAGGTTAGAAAGTGGTTCAAGGCCCTCCAAGCAAAAAGCATCCCCAACTTTGCCACGTTTGAAACGTCATTCATTGCTAGATGGGGAGACAAAAAGAATCCTTTGCAGCTACTGACGTAGTACAACAATTTGAAGAGAGCGTCGAAGGAGATGGTGCAAGAGTTCTTGGCCCGTTTCATGAGGGTCTACAACTCAATTCCCGCAGAAGTCCAGTTGCCTCTCGGGGCTGCGCAGCTTCGATACGTTGACTCATTTGACAACAATTTCACCTTGCTATTGAGGGAGAGAAGATATGCTAATCTAGACGCCATGATGAGTGACGCAGTCGAAATTGAGGCAAACCTGATGGCATTAGGAAAGATTCAACAGAGACGGGAAGAAACCCCAAGGAGATGTGCAGCCATCGACTTCTCTACCCTCATAGGACAAGTTCAACTCGATGATGAAGACGATCGAGAAGCTGATGGAAAGAATGTTCGTGGGAAACAAGCCTATCGCTTGAGAATAGCATGACCTCCAACCTAGAAATCAGAACCTTAAAAGAGGTTTGGTCGCACAGATTAGATAGAGGGAACAGAGAGACCAGAGCGACCAGCAAATAAGGCCCTCATTCCAAAACAATTACGTGGACAAAGATTTTGATTATATGATCCAAGATTAAATGCATTGTTGCGATGACACGGACACGCACGTGTTCTTGACAAAGGGAGAACATGATCAATACATGAGAGAAAATGATTATATTAAGTTGGAGATGGATGACACGTTGTCTTGGGAAACGGAGGAATTCGAGAAGGGTTATCACAATGCCATCATGCAGTTCCAAAAGAAATACAACCTCAGGAGAAAAATGGCGTCTACAGAACCTCAGCAGACAAATCCCAAAAGGGAACCTTAGGCGAACACCCCTTCCACGAGCCGCCCAAAGAAATACAACCCGACCAAGGATGCGATTGAAAAGGGAAAGTCAAAGGAGAAGGTTCCAAGGAAAGCGCCAAAAACAAGCCGGGAGACAGGCATCAATGAGGTAGAAAAAGTCTCCCCCCCTTTTAAATTTGAGAATGAAATGGCCAAGATTAAAATATTTGTCCCTTTCAATGAGCTCATCAATAAAGGAGAATATCGGGATTATATTATTAAAATGTTGAAGATGGGAGAGACTCCCGACACCCTGAACGTCCAAGATGACCACCCTACCATTTTGTTTGGTCCGCACATGGAAGAGACAGGTGATACTGAGGACGTCCCCCCATTCTATATCAATCTCAAGATCCATGAAATGACTTTGCAAAACGACATGTTGGATTTGGGCGCGTCACACAATCTCATGCCCAAAGTGATCATGGATGAGTTGGGTTTGGACATCACCAGGCCCTATAAGGATATTTTTTCTTTCGATTCAAGGAAAGTGAAATGTTTGGGTCTGATCAAAAATTATGTTGTGTCATTGACCCAAATCCCTTATAATAATCTGGTTATGGACGTGGTTGTGGCCGATATACGCCCTAAATTTGGCATGTTATTATCCAGGTCATGGGCCGTAAAATTGAAGGGAACCCTGCAGATGGACATGTTGTACGCCAACAATCCTATCTTTGGCCAAGAGAGACGGTTGTACATAGAAGTGTTGTTGAAATACATGGTGAGTAGTAAGACGCAACCGAATAACCACCCTATCTACTTCGTCGACACTGAGATCGGCTCCTCCATATTTTACAATGACTTGATCTTTGAAGCGGAAGAGCCGACAACCGTCATGACTATCAAAGATAAAGTCATGCAACAAGAAGGAGAGTGTGCATACCCCAAGGAACCGAGCGGAGAACAAGATGTGGAACATGAGCTTCAACGGAGCCATCAGCAAGGAAGGGGCAAGGGCCGGTGTATGGATAATTCCTCCGAAGGTAGGAAAAAAACTTTGCTCGTACAAACTCCCCTTTGATTGTACAAATAACATGGCTGAGTATGAGGCATTGATTTTGGATCTGAGAGTGTTGAAAGAGTTGGGCGCAAAGAGGATAGTGGTGCATGGAGACTCTGAACTCATTATAAACCAAGTGAAAGTCATATACCAATACAATCACCCCATACTGAGGGCATACAAAAACTTAGTACTGGACCTCCTCGAAGAATTCTCGGAGTATAATTTATCAATGATCCCGAGGGGGTAGAATCAAATTGCAGATGCCTTGGCCAACTCAGCCTCAATTTTTAAAATTCCCATTTTCCCCAACAGAAAGTATGAGATCGAAGTCAAACGCAGGCTGGATGTGCCCGATAATATCAAGTATTGGCAGGTGTTTGAGGATGACAAACAAGTGGAGAGATTTCTCCAAATGAGCGACGAGTTCGCTAATGTAAATATTGATGACGAGTGTTGTTGCGATGAATATGAAAGAACAATTGTGCAAGGTAACGAAGACTCTTTCTAGAACCAGATAGTTGGGAGGGACATAGTGCAGATAAAGAATAATATCATCCCCAAAGGGTTGGTTCCGTTGCAAAACTTTTTTGATGAAAACGATGTGGCCAAAAATCCCAAGATCATCGCGAATTATGAGGACATCAAGGATTGCAACATTTGGACCCAGGAGAATCCGAGGATAATCAAATTATCAAAGACGCTCATTCCAGAGGTCAAACAGGACTATATCAAACTTATGAAATATTTTCTCGACATTTTCACCTGGATTTATGATGACTTGAAAGTCTACGACACTAAAGTGATTCATCACGTCATTCCTCTCAAAGAAGACCAAAAACCTTCAAGCAAAAGCTAAGATGAATCAATCCCCTTCTGTTGTCACTAATTGAAAGAGGTAAAGAAACTTTTATTGCAACATTTGGACCCAGGAGAATCCAAGGATAATCAAATTATCAAAGACGCTCATTCCGGAAGTCAAACAGGACTATATCAAACTCATGAAATATTTTCTCGACATTTTCGCCTGGAGTTATGATGACTTGAAGTCTACGACACTAAAGTGATTCAGCACGTCATTCCTCTCAAAGAAGACCAAAAGCCTTTCAATCAAAAGCTAAGATGAATCAATCACCTGCTGTTGTCGCTAATTGAAAGAGGTAAAGAAACTTTTAGAAGCCAAAATGATTGTTTCTTTAAGATTTTTGAAATGGGTTGCCAACCTGGTGCCTGTAAGGAAAAAGAGCGGTGAAATAAGGTTGTGCATGGATTTTTGAAACTTGAAAAAAGTATCCCTCAAGGAAAACTACTCGCTCCCTAAGATGGACTATATTCTACATAAGGTAGTTGGATCCTAGAAGATGTCTATGCTAGACAGATTTTCAGGTTACAATTAGATCATGGTACATCCGGATGACCGGGAAAAGACATCCTTCAAGACACTATGGGGTACATTCATGTATGCTAAGATGCCTTTCGGCTTGATGAATGTTGGAGATACTTTCCAGAGGGAGATGGATATAGCATTTACCGAGGAAAACGATAAATTTATCGTGATCTACCTGGATGACATTCCAGTGTATTCTAATTCCAACGAACAACATCTTGCGCATCTGAAGAAGGTCTTCCAAAAATGCAGGAAGTTCAGCATATCTTTGAATCCGAAAAAATCATATTTCAGAATGAAAGAAGGGAAACTATTGGGGCACATCATCTCGAAGGAGGGTATAAATATATATCCCAGTAGGATAGAATGAATCCTAAAAATCAGCACTCCTCGCAGCAAGAAGCAGGTACAGTTCTTCCTAGGAAAGGTGAATTTATTGAGAAGGTTCATCCTGAATCTGGAAGAAATTATAAAGCATATCACCAGCATGCTTAGAAAGGGAAATGAGATCAAATGGAACCCTGAAGCCAGGAGATCGTTTGAATAAATCAAGGTAGCGCTGACCAAAGCTCTCGTATTGGCCAGCCTAGATTTCATGAAGGATTTCATCTTGTTCGCATTCACCTCAAAGAATACCATCGCGAGCGTACTGTTACAGAAGTACGAAAAGAATTTTGAAAAGCCTATAGCTTACTTCAGCAGGACGCTGAGAGATTACCCACTGAGGTATGACATTATGGAGAAACAAGCATATGCCTTATTCAAAGCCCTCAAGGAGTTCAGAACTTATGTACTACATTCCCATGTTATTACTTACGTGCCCAGGAACTCAGTCAAAGACATCCTGACTCAACCTAACCCTGAGGGAAGAAGAGGTAAGCGGATCATAGTTATGTTGGAATACGACCTTGAAATCAAGCCCACAAAGTTGATTAAGGGTCAGGGTCCCGCAAAACTGATGGTGCAGTCGAATTACGACATTCTGGGAATCAACTTCATTGTTGATCTGTCAGAGAATTCTAGGGAAGAAACAACTGTGCAGGTGTCTCAGAAATACATCGATTCACCTTGGTATACGGACATCATTTATGTGTTGAAAAATTTGCAAGCTTCTCCAGGGTTCAGTAATAGCAAGGCCAGATTCTTAAATTTGAAGGCTACTAAGTTATGCATCTTGGATAACTCCCTGTATTGGAAACATTCGGGAGGGATATTGTTGAGTTGCTTACTAGAAGATGACGCGGAAGGATCTATCAGGGAATTCAACACAGAAGATTGTGGAGGACATCACTACTGGAAAACCACCGCGCATAAAATTTTAAGGGCAAGTTACTATTGGCCCAACATCTTCACAGATGTATACAAAGAAGTTTCTCGTTGCCACGAGTGTCAGATCTTTGATGGAAGGATAAAGTTGCAACCCCTGCCACTGAAACCGATCTGGGTCGAAGCATTGTTCATGCAATGGGGCCTGGAATTTATAGGAGAGATTCATATTCCATCGCAACACAAATGGATACTTATGGCTATGGATTACTTCAAAAAATGGATCAAAGCAATTCCAATGAGGCAGGCTACCGATACGGTCATCATTCAGTTCTTGGAGACCAACATCTTGTCTAGGTTCGGGTTCCCTATCAAGATCATCATGGATAACGCGACCGCATTTAAGTCCAAGAAAATGGATAAGTTTTGCAAGTATTACAATATAACCCTGGGACATTCTACAGTGTATTACCCACAAGGTAATGGGTTAGCATAATTGTTAAATAAAATCTTAACGAGGATCATTAAAAGACTCTTGTACGACAACAAGAAGGCCTAGCATTAGAAACTCATTTACGCATTATGGGCGAACAGAGTTACCACCAAAAAATCCATCTCCATGTCACCATTCCAAATCGTATATGGCGTAGACGTGGTTTTCCCTACCTCGTTGGGATTGCACGTAAGGAATTTGCTGCAAGAGAAAGAAATCGAGCCAGATGACACTCAGAGAAGGATAAATCAGTTGATTCACGTGCAGCAGATGAGGGAGCAGGTTTACAACCGATCACAACTTCACCAAGACAGGATGAAGAAAACTTTCGAAAAATCACTCTAAACAAGAGGAATTCTAGGTGGAGGATATGGTACTAAAGTGGGATGCAAGGAACGAGAACAAGGGAAAGCATGGAAAATTCAATCATCTTTGGACAGGTCCTTTCAGAATTGGCGTGTACCATGAGAACAATGCATATCTATTAGAAGAGCTTAACGGGGAGTCCACTGGCAAAGGGCCTGTGAATGGCAGGTTCCTCAAACACTATCTGGCTCAGTAAGGTCTGTTTCATTTTTTCATGTCATTGTAAATAGTCATTTCATTTATTTTTTCAAAGAAGGCATTTTCGAGTCGGTATGTCAGCAGAAAATCGAAGCCCGAAGTGAAGGCCCTAAGTTTATGTTGAGTCTAGTCGAAACTATGTCAAGAAGGTCTAGGTTGTGTTTTCTTTTCCATTGTTTTAGAGTCTGGAAGTCGAATAAGGCCCAATAGTCAGTGTCCCCTAGCATGAATCCATCTCTCGCCCGCCCAGTTATAAATTCTGGTGGATCTACAGGTATTTTGTTCACCATCCAAGTTTATGCTATGTCTATAATTCTTCCTACAAACCCTGAGTTTCTCGTGGAGGGAAAGTCGATTTCCTTCAACTGCGTCACAAACCTGGGTCAATCGATATTATCGCCTTGGGTCCGTGCTAAATCCACCGCACACAGAACAAATATGTGTTGTACTATGGAAACATCCCAGAACATAAGGAAAGGTACGCGAAGTAGAAGGAATGTGGGGCCCAAACCTCAAAACTTGACGTTGGTAAATAAATATCCAGATGTCAGAGCATCTTTTGAACAGGTTAGATACATGGTATTTTGTACGAAAATCCAAGGATTCAACGTGAAACTAGCAGAACAGTTCGCACACAAGTTTGACGGGTTCCCCGCGGTAATTGCACGGATCGCTTTCCAGGTGACGGAGGAAACTCTGTCAGCTACTACAGAGATCCCTCTATGAGAAAAAGGTGGTCTAAAATCATTCCTTTGGATGCGCTATGCTATGAGGAGTTCATCCAACCAGACTGTTTAAATGGGAAAGTTGAAGCAAGCGTTCCAAGTAGATATCTGCATGAGCCTTTTCGGAACTTCCTGAGAGAAATTAGGAAATATTTCACCTGTGAAGGAAGGTTTGACATAATACACCCACATCACATCAGATTGTTGGTGCATTTCACAGGAAGGAAACCGTTAAATATGCCTTTCTTCTTGCACAAAGTCTCTGAGAAATGGCAAACAACGTCCGGGCTAAAACAAACCAACCGAAGAAGAAACTATCTCATGTCCCACTAATTAAATTGTTGAAAGTTGAGGAGATGAGGCGGTTGGAAAACAATTGGGATTCGTTTATACTCACAGTCAGCATCCCCAGGGACCCCAAAGGATATTCCCCTCTACCCGCGGAAAAAGTAACATCTCACCACACAGATTCGGAAATTGGAAGGGTCGTGGAGGAAGGAAAGACATTGGAAGCCCTATCCCCCAAAATTCGATACCTTGAAGAAGGGGCAGGCCAAGGAAGAACAAGGAAACTGGGGAGACCCAAGCCACGAGCGATCTGTGCGCAAATTCGTTTGTCGAACCGTTACTCATGCACGCCATTCGGCTGGAACCTGTCGAAGGTCCAAGTTGAGAAACCTGCGGCAAAGGGAGAAGGACAGACATTGAAAGCACAGATATTCACGAACCCTCGCAGTAGCTAAAGCAAGTGCAGCTTGGTATTGTTGAGTTATACCAGGAGAACATGGAACTGAGACAACAGTTAGCAGCGAAGACCCTCGAGGCATCAACATCACAGGGCTGAGAGGGAAATGTGACTTGGCTAAAGAGGCAGCTCAAGGAAGCGCAAGACACAATCATCCAGTTGCGTGAAGCAGAGAGGATGTTAGAAGAAAGAAATGCAAAGCACTTCAAGGAATGTGGACCGGCCCTGGAAAACGTCTGTACAGCTCTAGCTAGTGCGCAGAAGAGGCTGAAAGGAAACATGGTTCTACAAAGACAAGTAATGAATCTGAAAAGGCGCAACTAGTCTCTCAGGAGAACGCTTTGGATATCAAAACTGCAGACGAGGCCATAAGCATAATTAACCGACTCCATTTTTTTCTTCTCAAACATGGCACGTATTTTGTCTCCTCCTGGCCTGTTTCCTATCAGTAAGTCGTGACTCTGACAGGTACCCACGTAGAAAGCATACGACGCGCACATTGGAGACCCATCTATTACAAGGGACATGTGTATGTTGGACATGCGATAGTTTGAAGAAAGGCATTTCCCCTTAATTGGTTTTGACATCTTGGAAACACATGTGACATTCCAAGGTTACCTGCCACATGCACGCTCCAGCAAATGATCACGCAGTACAAATCAAGGTCGTTACAATAGGTGGCAGGAGTCTGACAGAGAACTTGATCATCCAGATACCTTGTCAAAGGAAAAGCATCGACACATCACTCTCCAACAATGAGATCTTTCTGATGACCGAACTGTCGTGGCAGAGACGAGTGGTTATGGTGCGACCGAGTACAGTCAGTTTCTATTTTTAGTAAAGTGTCATACGAAGAGTCGTCTAGTAGAGAATAGTTAGAACCTAATTTCTAGGGATAGTATTTAGAGTGCAGGGTAGCCCGTGGGCACATCCTTGTCTAGATATTTCATCTTTTCAATGTAAGTCGGGTTGGTTTGAAAAACAGTGTAGATAGTGACTATTGAATGTAGCTTTCGAACTCAATTGAAACTTAATGCAAAGGTCTTGAAGCTTTGATGAAAAGATTCTAATGGGCGCAGTTTGATTTATTGTACTCTCTCTTTGCATACGTGCTTTCATGTGTTCTTTCTATTCATATCTATATTTTGTCTAAATTGGAACATGATTTCAAATCTAGAATTCACCGCGCGGTGCTCTAGATTCGCGCCATTTATACGACTATGTTTCTTCTAAGCGAACTATGAATTCATCCCCAGCAGTGCTATGTGTTGCTTCGTGTGTTTTTCTCTCGCCACACACAACGATTTTTAACTGAAATATTGTTTCTTACTTAGCCATTATCGTCTCAAGTTCAATCACTAAGTCATTTGTTTCTATCGTTTTTTTAAATTGACTCCATATCCCAAGGTCTTGCTTTCTTTCGCTAATAGAACCAGAAATATTGTATCAAAGTGTTAAATCTAGCCGACAGTTTAAATCCATACCCTATACAGAGAAGAAGTCTCAGAGAGAGCCTTATCCATGTCGGAAAGGCTAGTTTCTGACCTCAAAGTTGGTTTGTAGGTTGCCCCTGTCATTCGTTTTCTCAGCCGAACGAAGTTTACAGAGCGCTAACACACCCTTAGTGGAGTCGCCAGGTAAGCTTGTAAGATAAATATTCTTGACGAAAGGCTTACCGAAAAAGTGTCGTTTGAAAAAGATTGACTCAGTGTTCCCTGGCAGCGGCGCCAAAATGTTATCGCACAACTTGTACTTTGATAGAAGAAAATGTTAAAGGAGAGAAAATTGGTGTAACGGGAGACTATCCTATGATTGTCGCCTCAATAGGATGTATCTTTCTATTTAGGGTGGTAGGCCCAGAGGAGATGTCCCCAGTGACCTAGGGGTTTGAGAAGGCAAAGTCAAAGTGGCTAGATAAAGATCCCCTCTCACAAGTCACCACTGATCAAAAAGTATGATTTTATAACCAATGAAAAGATAATATGTCAAAGTGTACCTTCCCGTAACAAAGCAACAAGAAACTAGATATATTTGCAAGTACACTTGTTGGTTAGCACTTCATAAAACCATGGACTTTCTTAAGAAAAGAAATTTGTTGAATATGATGAAGTAAACAGAAAATTTATAACAACAATCTTTATAGAGCAATACTTCACATTAAATGGCTTTAAAATAGCTTCAAAATGACTAAGAATCATTAACCATTGAAATCATAATACTAGCATTTGATAGAAGCAAATAAGACAAGGTATGAATCAGCCTTTTCAATTGCTTTTATGAGATTTTAATGTTGCATCTAATGTTTGTAGTTTACTTTAGTAACAACAACAATATTGTTAGTAGGTTAGGCTATTCTAGGGTTAAAAAGTGTTAGTAGGGTGCTCAAAGAGTAGGTTTTGAAGGTTGTGTTGATCAATTACTCAAAAGAGGACTTAGACTAGTGCTTTTAGGGAAAATGGAGTCAATAATGCAGCAGCAAAAGTTGAAGAAAAATGATAATGGAGAGTCAAAGACAAGAGAGAATGATAGATTGGATTGTTGGTAACCCAAGGCTCCAATTATCAAACCCTAGGGGAAACTAGCTACTAAGGTGTAGGTAACCCTAGGCCTTAGTATATTTCCTCCCTCTTTAACTCAATGATGAAGCAAAATCGTCTAAGATGAAGCAATGGATACTAAGGTGTTGCAATGGCAAGGCCTTAGCTCATGCTTCAAGAAAATTGGCCTTTTGACAATATCTACTAGGTGAAAGATTTTGAAGCTAGGACAATAACATGTGCTAGTCTTCCTAGGGTTTAATCAAGCAATTTCATAATCTTGAATGTAAATGCAAGATAAATTAAACTATAACCATTCAATTAAGAAGAATTGAAGAAAAAACACTTACATACATCAAGAATTCATCAAGAAGAGCCCTAATTGAACACATCCACCAAGAACTTTGCCAAAATAAGCCTCCTTCAACAAGTGGGCCTAAAATTTCAGCCAATAAACCCTAAGGAGGGCGCAAATTTAATTCCTAATAAGTGTGAGTGAAAGATGATGAATAATAAGAGTGATTTCCCCCTTATTTATACAATTACACAGACCAGAATTAGGTCAAAAAGGACGACATGGCCTGTTACACATAATATCCAGTTTTTTACATTAAATATCATAATTAAACCCTAAAATAATTTGTAAAGGTGACATCATGCCCTTTTAGGGTGACGTTAGGCCATGTTTGGGAAACGTTGGCCTCTTGAAGCAAAACGTTAGGCCTCCTTGGGCCTCATGAGCCTGCCACACTTGCCACTTGGCACACAACTGCCTCCAAAACATCCAAAATGTTGTGTGACATCATGGGTGACCTGGGTGATGTCATGGGCCTTCCAAGACCTACATCATGGTGGAAAGGGCACAACCCCCTTGGGTCTAGGCCTGCCAGGATGCTCCTGGTGAAATGTTGTCATCTCTCTCTGGTGTAATCCCCTAATCTGTCTCTACCTCAAGTCGGGGTCTCAACATCCATCAGGTGGGTTTTTATCCCTATAGAGGTCCGAACTAATCATCTCCCCATATGTAACTGTCCAACGGATGTGTCCCTGCAACATCAATAAATACGCCCTCCATGGGCTCATAATTTATAGGGATCGTAGCAATGTCAATCACATCTAATCATCAAGTTTTGAAACATGTGCATGAAACCCCCTTTACCTAGACAAGTGATCAAAGACATTATGCTAATATGCAAGCCAAGTTTGGAGGGGATGCTAGGACATCCTATTGGGATAACTCTCATTGGATGTGGATTGTTCCCGGGAGAAGTCAAATCTAAGCCATGTGAGTGAATGAGGTGGTAAGGGATGTTTGGGCAACGGGTGCAGTGATAGCAGGGAAATGTATAGCTTACCTGTGGGTGCCTATGAAGAGGGTGAGTTGCACCTTGGCATGGATTCAAATGTTTCCAAGCCCATTCATGTCTTTTATCTTTTATTCTTATTGCTTTTTATTTCAAGAGGCCAGTTAAGGGACATTGCCCTGGCGTGGTGACCAGTGGTGGCAATGTTACCCACAAGCATTTCACGAAAATGAGAAGGTTGGCTCATGATGAGACCCCCTTTCTCTTGGCTATGCCACCAAGATCCACTACCCTGACATGGTTACTAGTTGTCGGTAGTGTCATACCACTACATTCCCATGAACCTAATAGGTCCCTTTGATGAGACCCCCTATCCTCCAACTAGGTATTGATTTATTATTTTTTATGGGTCCCTTTGTTTCTTGCTGAGAAGATTTTTATTGCTTTCTCAGGGATCCCTGGGTGAAGCATCTCAAGGTTTCATTCTTTTTGGATTTTATCTTTTTCCAGCTACTTTTACCCTCTTGGCCTTTAGCCCCTTATTCCCACAAGGTAAGGTACAACCCTTAGATATTTGGCCAACCCAATGCCCGGACCAGTGTAATGGGATGGATGAGTGGGAAAAAGATGAAAAGTGGTAAGTATGGTGGGAGAGGACGATGGCCTTTCATGAATCCCCCTAGTGGAAACTCAAACCCTATGGGTACTAGCTTACTAGGGAATCTTGTCATCCCCCAGGTGTGGTCAAGTGGAAAAGCATAAGATCCAAGCACACGTTAGAAGAAAAAAGAATTAAATGCACGTATCCAAAGGTTTTGAGGATCAGAGTGACACATACCATATTACCCGGACTCATTACCTCATGGAGCAAGATCCATTTCTGCTGCAGGATCAGGTCGATGTGATGGATGTTGTTGTTGCTGACAAAGTGGAGGCGCTAAAGAAGAAAGGATGGGCCCTCCAGGGCCATGCTTGAGTCGATATGGCTCTTGGTACTCCATGTCTAGGACTCGTGGGCCTCGAGACATAATCTCCTTAGTTATCCCTAGGCTAGGGGATAATAGTGCTCATCATAAAGCAAGAGCCAAAGGATCCCTCTCCAACAATTTTATTGCAGCAAGAAGAAGCAAGTTGAAATCATTTTGGAAGAGTTTATGCTTCATAAAAAGATCGAATTTTTCCTTCAAAACTTGAACTCATGCTTTGCGTAATCAAATCCAATGTACTAAACTTTGGTATTTCTCTCACCAATTGAAAGAATTATTTAAAGAAAGAATCTCGTACATCCTCACAAGTCTCATTGCATGAATGTTGGGATAAAGAAAAAACATACTGCCGAAATGTTCAACTCTTGAATGCTTGAACTTCTGTGATCAAACATTCCGCATGATATCATTGTGCTCTTCAAAAAGGACTTGAGATCTTGTTCATTTCACTTAAGCACTTGTTTTCTTTGAGTTTTACTTAAGTTTTCTTGACATTATGGTGAAATCCTGAACAAACTAAAATTACAGATTTTAAAGCTAGTTACATTGTAAAAATATTTTTTAAGGGTAAGATGAACAAATGTGTTTTCTATTATTCTCAAAGTGCTTGAACGATCAAAGTGATGAAAATTGTGGAAGTTGATTTCATTTGGTTTCTTATATGCACACAGGTGGCAAGGTGAAGAGCCAAAAAATGAAGATGAAATGATGTCTCCACTATATTACTTTGTTTTTTTAGCATTTCATTGAATAATTTTAATGAACACAAGCCTCATTTGCAAGACTAAGTGCAACTTGGTGTTAACTTTTCGAGGTCGTATGGTGAAATTGCAAAGTAAATAAAAGTGTTTAGTTGTAGTTGCATAAGTCTCTTAATTGCATGTTTCAAAACATTAAAGTATATTTCATCTCATTAAAATTTGTTGCATTATTGTAAAATAATGGCAAAGGAAAAGAAAACAACATTGATGGACCCCAATGACCTATTCACAGATACGGTGTTGTTACCATGAATTGCCTTAAAGCCCACTTATTTTTATCTCTAACATATGTACAACAATGTTGAACAGCCACAAACCATCACCAATGTTCAAATGAACCAATGAGAGTAGCGCAAATACTTCAATGTCATGGTCTTGCACATACATAAGATAGCATACATGGAGGAGTTGTTTCCATGCGGAGACATGATAAAAGCCTTGATTAAGAATGTTAATATAACCAGTTGAAAAGTGAGGTCATGGAGCAGGAACATAATCACACATTTCAATGCCACCATTCTTTAAAGAATGTACAAATTCCCACCTCATAGAATATCAATGAGTCTTGGTGATCCGGATTATTTTCGGAACAAAATGAAAGCAGAGATATTACAATGAAATACACATAAAAATTTCCAGAAACAGAGAAATACATCAATACATTATTTTTATTAATGAAAGAAATGTACAGAGACTGTAAAAATATAGAGTGCAAGACTTGCTAGAGAAGTGGCAGCTTTATCTATGAGAAGAGATGTGACAGCTATGCTCCTTCGCAAGAAGATGATTACAATGAGGCTCTGAAGGCCTTTTTATGATAAACATGAATGCCAAAACCGTAGACATCCAAAAACCTAACCCTAGGAGATGAAGTGCCAAAAGTCATGTGAGCCCCGTTGGGGTAAGTTAGTACATAAACTTCACGAGGTTGTAACTTTTGCATACGATCTTCATTTTAGGTGTGTGATAGCCAATTGGAAAGGTATCTTAGAGAAATACGCATTATGCCATCAAATTCTGACTATGTATACAATTTGACAGTGGCAAGCCAAGAAACCACTGTGTAGAGCCCCAAAATAGGCCTGGAAGTACAAAACGATGTACTAACATGAAAACTTCCAAAATAAGCCAGTTGGAATAGGTGGGTGGCCACCAGTATCCACTTGGATGTTGTGTAGGGCTTGGGAATAGCCCCATAAGTGCAGAACCCACAATTACAAAGAAATGTATTTATTATAGAGAAACGTGTTGACATGAAAACTTTTAAGATGAGCCAATTAGAATTTGGAACATGTGGGTGGCCACCAATATCCACCTGGATCAATCCTCCCCCCTTAGGAAGCAATGGTCTCCATTGCATTGAGTGCCCGGGGAAGAGGGGAAAGTGTTTTCTGAATTTGAATCTTGGTGAGTTGAGTGCCTTATTGGAGAATTTGCATTGCTTGGTCTTTGGAAGGATATCACGAACTTGTTGATGGCGGTGTTGAATATGTTCCACCAACCTATTGTCGCTAGGCTTGACGGGGCATTGTGTAGGCACCATTGTAGGTGAATAAACAATATTTTATTTCTCTTCTGCAATCTGCTTCTGCTGGCTAGAAGGTGTTGAGGCTGCAGTGGTTGTAGTGGCCTTTTTTTCATCCTTTGAACAGACTGTGAAGAGAATGAATTTTGCAGTATGAGAGATTACCTTGTGGCATTGTTTTGGTGGAACAATAGTCGAAACTACCTTTGGTATCATGTAGAGCCGACCCCCCAGAGTAATAATGACACTACGAGGTCGAGACTCATAAACAAGATGACGTTTCCACATATATGGTTGGCCCAAAACAACATCACAAACATCAAGAGGGGAAACATCACACACTACCTCATCCTTGAAGGGATGGATGCCATAGGACAGGTGACACTGTTGGCTCACATGAATATCTTGCCTCTGGTAAAGCCACCCGATGTTGTATGGTTGCGGGTGTGGTGTTTTCAACAACCTCAATTGTTTGTGACCTCAGCTGAGATGAGGTTCTTCTATCTATCGTTATCAACAATGGAATGCAATGGGGTCCCCTTCACCCACATCTATGAATGGAAGAGGCACTCCCCATCTTCAAGATCTACTGGTTCTTTTTTTTGAATTGTTGCGGTCGCGATAGTAGCAGTAGGGTTGCGTCAATGATCTGTCTATTTTCAATATTTTCTAGATCAGATTCTGAATCAAGGTTAGGCTCCTTGTCTTTGACCTCGTCCGTCAATGACTGTTTCAAGCGACCTTCATCAGTGTTGTGCCAGGGGCTTTTGTGGAATTCGTACCACTTCCCAGTGTCATTCTACATCTTTCATTTACCCTTCTTTTCCTGTGTCTTGGAATAGTTTTCAGAAGGCTGTTGGCTAGGGTTGTCTTTACCATGCTTTGGTTACTGTGGATTTGTAGACCCAAACTCCCATTTGTTCTGGAGCCTAAATTTCTGCTCGATTTTGACAACATATCGATAGGCAACTCCTAATGATGAGATGTTTTGGAAATCCAGTTCGGTTTGGATGTACCTATGCAAAGCCCCACGGTATTTCAGAACCAGATGTCGCTCAGAGTATTTGATACCCAGCTTGGTGCGCAAGGTATGGAAAATATTTCTGAACTACGACATTGTTTGGCTCTTCTCTTCTCACAGTGTGGTCCATCTCATGTACTGGTTGTCATAGTTATCAATAGGGTAGTATTGTTCCTTGACCGCATCCACACAAAAAATCCCAAGTGAGCTCAACCCCATATATTCCATATTCCTCTGTGGAACTTTGATCCCAGTAAGTTTCCCAACAATGTTTGACATGGGGGAGAGCCTTGAGGAGTGTGAAGGTGATCTTTTCCCTGTCGGAAAAATTGTGAACAGAGAAATAACCTTCTAGCAGATTCAACCATTTTCCTAAGGCATCTGCATCTAACTGACCTTCAAATATGGGAATATAAAAACTAACTTGTACCTTGAAGGGAGAGGTTCCTCCAAAGTGGCCACTTGATGAATATGTGCATGTTTCTATCGGCAGGCATTGAAGGATGTGGGTAAAACTCTCCATCATTTTGTCCCTCTGTCGCGCGAGAGATTGCTCAAGCAACAGGTTAATAGAATATTTTGCTTCGTCGTTTTTCTCTCCTGCCACCATAGAGGGTTTCTTGGGCGTGTGAGAGCGATTTTCCTCAAGAGAGACAAACTCAAGAGCCAACTTGCTATACTCGGACCTCATTGGGGACATGCACTAAAACATTATCAAGAGCAGCTTGTTATGATACCATTGATACGGATTATTTTCGGAATGAAATGAAAGCAGATATATTACAATGAAAGACACATAAAAATTGTCAAAAACAGAGAAATACAACAATACATGATTTCTATTAATGAAAAAATGTACAAAGACTGTAAAAATACAGAGTGTAAGACTCGCTAGAATGGTGGCATGTTTATCTCTGAGAAGAGATGTGACCTCTACGCTCATTCGAAAGAACATGATTGCAATGAGGCTCTCAAGTCCTTTTTATGATAAACATGAATGCCAAAACCCTAGAAATCCAAAAACCTAACCCAAGGAGATGAAGCGCCAAAATTCATGTGAGCCTCGTTGGGGTAAGTTGGTACATTAACTTCCCAGGGTCGTAACTTTTGCATACAGTCTTTGTTTTAGGCGTGTGATAGCCTGTTGGAAAGGTATTTTCGAGAACTATGCATTATCCCGTCAAACTTTGACTTCGTCTACAGTTTGACTGTGGCAAGCCAAGAAAACATTGTTTAGAGCCCCAAAATGGACCTGGAAGTACAGAAATATGTACTGACATGAAAGCTTCCAAAATAAGAAAGTTGGAATAGGTGGGTGGCCATGAATATTCACTTGGATGTTATGTAGGGCTTCAGGACAACCCCGTAGGTGCAAAAACCACAATTACAAAGAAATTTCCCCATTACAGAGAAACATTTTGAACTGAAAACTGTCAAGATGAGCTAGTTGGAAATTGGAACAGGTGGGTGGCCACCAATATCCACTTGTATCAATCCTCCCCCTTAGGAAGTAATGTTCTCCATTGCATTGAGTGTCAGGGAAAGAGGGGAAAGCATTTTTTGAATCTGAATCTTGGTGAGTTGCATGCCTTGTTGGAGAATTTGCGTTGCTTAGTCTGTGGAAGGCCGTCACGAACCTATTGTTGGCAGGGTTGAATCTGTTCCACCAACATTATGTCTATGGGCTTGACAGGGCATTGTGTAGGCACCATTGTAGGTGAAGAAACAATATTTGATTTCTCTTATGCAATATGCTTATGCTGGACAGAAGGTGCTAATGTTGTAGTGGTTGCAGTGGCCTTTTGTGCATCCTTTGAATGGAATGTGAAGAGGATGAATTTTGCAGTATGAGAGATTACCTTGTGGCATTGTTTTGGTGGAACAGTAGTCGGAACTACCTCTGTTATCCTGTAGAGATGACCCCCAAAAGTAATAATGACACTACAAGGTTAAGACTCATAAACAACATGACATTTTCACATATATGGTTGGCCCAAAATAACATCGCAAACATCAAGAGGGGAAACATCACACACTACCTCATCCTTGAAGGCCTGGATACCATAGGACAGGCGGCACTGCTGGCTGACACGGAGATCTTGTCTCTTGTGAAGCCACCTGATGTTGTATGGTTGTGAATGTGGTGTTGTCGACAACCCCAACTATTTGATGACCTCATCTGAGATGAGGTTCTTCTCAATATCGCTATCAACAACGAAATGCAACAGGGTCCCCTTCACCCACATATGTGAATGGAAGAGGCGCTCCCCCTCTTCAGGATCTACTAGTTCTTCTGCTTGAATCGTTGCAGTCATGACAGTAGCAGTAGGGTTTGCGTCGATGATTTGTCTGTATTCAATATTTTCTGGATCAGATTATGAACCAGGGTTCAGCTCCTTGTCTTTGACCTCAACCGCCAATGATTGTTTCGAGCGACATTCATCAGTGTTGTGCCAGGGGATTTTGTGGAAGTCACATCACTTCCCAACGTCATTCTTCATCTTTCATGTACCCTTCTTTTCCTGTGTGTTGGACTGGTTTTCTGAAGGTTGTTGGTTAGGTTCATCTTTACCATGCTTTGGTTGTTTTGGATTTGTAGACCCAAACTCCCATTTGTTCTGGTGCCTAAATTTTTGCTCGATTTTGACAGCATATCGATAGGCAGCTCCCAATGATGAGATGTTTAGGAAATCAATTTCGATTTGGATGTACATTTGCAAAGCCCCACGGTATTTCAAAACTAGATGTCACTCAGAGTCTTTGATACCCAACTTGGTGTGAAAGGTATGGAAAGTATTTGTGAACTCCGGCACTGTTTGGCTCTTCACTGGTCGCAGTGCGCTCCATCTCATCTATTGGTCATCATAGTTATCAATGGAGTAGTATTGTTCCTTGACCACATCCACAAAAAAATCCCAAGATATCTCAACGCCATATATTCCAGATTCCTCTGTGGAACTTTTCTCCTAGTAAGTTTCCCACTAATGTTTGACATGGGGGACAGCCTTTAGGAGTGCGAAGGTGATCTTTTCCCTATCGAAAAAATTGTGAACAGAGAAATAAACTTCTAGTAGATTCAACCATTTTTCTAAGGCATCTACATCTATCTAACTTTCAAATATGGAAATATCAAAATTATCTTGTACCTTGAAGGGAGAGGTTCCTCCAAAGTGGTCGCTTGATGAAGATGTGCATGTTGCTATCGGTAGGCATTCAAGGATGTGGAAAAAATTCTCCATCATTTTGTCCCTCTATCGTGCAAGAGATTACTCAAGAAATAGGTTAATAGAATCTTCTACTCCCCCATTTTTCTTTTCTGCCACCATAGATGATTTCTTGGGCGTGCGAGAGAGATTTTCCTTAATAGGGACAAGCTCGAGACCCAACTTGTTATACTTGAACCTCATTGGGGACATGCACTGAAAAACGATCAAGAGCATCCTACTCTTATACCACTGATATGGATTATTTTCAAAACGAAATGAAATCAGAGATATTACAATGAAATACACATAAAAATTGCCAGAAATAGAGAAGTACAACAATACATGATTTCTATTAATGAAAGAAATGTACAGAGACTGTAAAAATACAGAGTGCATGACTAGTTAGAATGGTGGCAGCTTTATCTCTGAGAAGAGTTGTGATAGCTACGCTCATTCGCAAGAATATGATTACAATGAGGCTTTGAAAGCATTTTTATGATAAACATTAATGCCAAAATCCTAAACATAAAAAACCTAACCATAGGAGATGAAGCGCCAAAAGTCATGTGGGACCCATTGAGGTAAGTTAGTACATTAACTTCCCAGGGTCGTAAATTTTCCATATGATCTTCGTTTTAGGCGTGTGATAGCCCGTTGGAAAGGTGTTTTTGAGAAATATGCATTATGACACCAACCTCTAACTGAGTCTCCAGTTTGACTGTGGCAAGCCAAGAAAACATTGTTTAGAACCCCAAAACGGCCCTGGAAGTACATAAAGATGTATTGACGTGAAAATTTCCAAAATAAGCCAGTTGGAATAGGTGGGCAACCACCAATATCCACCTGGATGTTCTGTAAGGCTTCATCAAAACCCCGTAGGTGCAGAACCCACAATTACAAAGAAATTTCCCCATTACAGAGAAACGTGCTAAACTGAAAACTGTCAAGATGAGCCAGTTGGAATTTGGAATAGGTGGGTGGCCACCAATATCCACCTGGATCACTTGGGTGGTTGCAAAAACACAAAAAGGTATAGAATGTACATGGCATTGTGAAGGGTTAGTGGATTACAACTAGAGCATTTTGAACTACCTCAATTAAGGTGTACTTGGTTTGAAATTTCCAAGCAAAATTTAGAGACCCAATAATATTTATGAATCACTTGTATGGGAGCCCAAACACCAAGAACATATGGTTAAGTTGGATCATGATTATGCATGAGGTGCTCAAGAATGGGACAATGCTAAATTAGGTAGACCTCATATCTACTAATTTTGTGTGATGTATCTAGGAGGCCAAATCACCTATGCATGGTGCACATCTGAGTTCCAAATGGATTCATATCTTATGGACTATGTATATTCATGCTCAAACCTCTATGATTTTAGACACACTTAGTGGCCTTCATTCACACTAGTCCATGCCTACTTTTAAGGTCTATGGGTCACCAGATACACATGGGATTACACTAATATATGTGACTTTGTCTTGGTCCCATTGCATGAAAATTTAAATGGTGAGATGTGACCATGTTTTTCTCCAAAGTCCATTGAAGTGTTGAAGGAAATTAATGATTGGTACTTAATTGAAAGAAGTAGTTACATAAGGATATATTAGGTATCCACTGTTATGCACACATTTCCCAAATATGTTCCAATTCATTTGTTCATCTAGGAGATAGCCTTCCAGACCATATTTCATGGGGCAATGGAGACCCTAAAAAAGAGTAAGAGAGCATTATGAACAAATTTTTCGCTACAGATCAAATGCTATTAGACTATCGACTTGGAACATGGAGATAAGTTATCCTTGGAATTTGAGACTTACGACCTCTTCTTAGATTCAATTAAAGTCCATCATCCTCATCAAGTGATTGAAAATTTCTTTACATCTTAGAGTTTGGTGTGGAGATCGTGCCATGAAAATCATGAGCAAGAGGAACTATACAAAAAATCTTTAGATTATGTCGAGGTCAAGGAAAGAAAAAGTAAGTGTGTCGAAGTACCCCTTCCCCCCTTCTTCCCTCAATGGATCTAGGGCCATCATCCAAGCCTCTTGCAACATTTGACATTGTGTTTGTTGCAACCACTTGGTAGTTGGAGCAAAGCTCTTAGGATGAAGTAAAAATTGTAGTAGTTAATCTTCGAGTTGAAGTGTTAGGAACCAACAACATGAGAGAAATTGATCCAAATAATATACAAATCCTTGAATAAGTTGGATATTCAATTCCCAAAGACAATGCAGAGGATGAGTAGAGAGTGGTAGGGATTAGTCCTAGTGAAGGGTAGAATGAGGGCACCATGGTTGAAGCAATGAGAAATGTAGGGAGTTGGTGCAATGGCTCATAGAAGAATTGATGAATCCTGCGCAAGGTATAGAATATGAATGCCAAGTGGACACCTTCGAGTACAAGCATTCACCGAGACTTCAAGAGGGTGTAAATAAAAATAAAGTAGAGTAGGAAGTAGGAGACTAAGGTCCAAATAATGGAAGAGTGTATTGTAAATGAGGATGATGCACATCTTCTTGCCATGGGCATCAAGAGTCACTTTTGCATAGTAATCTGAGGTGAAGTTGAAGAAGATGCACACATAAATCCTAGCCATGAGTAAAGAGAATGTTGATCTCTAACAATAACTCAAGAATCAATGGGATTAGAAGGAAAGAAAGAAAACGCTTGTAAAAAAATCCATCATGTTGCACGATAGTCTTGTTTCTTTAGTGAATGAATACTTCACCAAGTTCATTAGTGTTTGTTCTTTGTAGGATTTAGTGGCACTTTTTATCCTCCAAGTTGATGAGAATCTAGTAGTTGTCAAGCAATGGAAATCCTAGTTAGCACAATGTGTACAATGGCAAGACCAATATTCCCTAGTCATGAGCCATGTTCATGTGCTAAGTTTTGTCAAGGCTACCAAAATACGTGTGCACGTGGAATTTGAAAATCACAACGTAAAAATTGCTCAAGGTGAATCACTCAGTCTCTTGGATGAAATGTTAAGTGTGTTGAAGAACATACAAGTCACAATAGGTCTACTAATGGATCCATCGAGTTTCCACATTGAAGAACCCCTCACCCTCGAGCAACTAGGAGAAAGGGGCATACAAAGCATGAAATCAAGGAGGGTCCTTTCCAATGACATCCTTGAGGTAATGAAGTGATCCAAGAAAGTTCCATAATGCTCCCAACCAAGAAAGCTAGAGGGTTAAGGCATGCATGTGATGAGCTAGTTGGTAAGAGAATCAATGTAGAACTAAGGTTGGGTAGACTTAGGTTTAGGGTGGAAAATGTGGTAAATGTACATGGAGGGATGTTGGATGAAGTCACTGAACTAAAATTGTATACATCAAGTACGACCAACTTGATTATTAATTAAATCAATTTTTGTTCATAGAAATAATTCCATGAGAAAGAAGAGAGAGGATAGAGAGAAAATCCTAAGAGTCACTTGGGATGTGAAAAGTCACTTGAGAGGTCGAGAGTCACCCTATTTTACATAAATAAAACGCTTTCCCTCATTTGTAGAGGTATATTTTCTTTGCTATGTGTGTTATCTCCTATGTGAATAAAGAGGCCATAGTTAGTCGATCCTTATATACTCTTGTGAATTTATCGATGGTTGTAGACTATTATCACCTTTCACAATATTTCTTGGTGCTTATGGGGGTAAATGTTGTGGCTTATGGACTTTCTCTTGCTCACTATCTCTTTGATTATGTATCATATGATTTTCTATCAGGTTGGATGTAAATCTCCACGGTGTGTACGCTAATCTCAATCCTCAAATAAATATTTAGGTTTCATGTAGATGGCATATAGTGAACTATTCTCCCTACTCTTTACACTTCTCCCATTGCTTTATGTTCAAAATTTATATGTAATCCTCAAAGTATGCCTTGAGGTTTGGTACTGACGGTAGTTGGTGGACTACTCTCTCTACTCTCTATACTTTTCCTTTTGTTTCATGGAAAATCAATTCTTTATAATGTTCCCATAATATTAGATTAGGTTTCATTTAATTTGCACATTGCATTACATAGTAGAAGCATCTCATTTATTTCATAAAAAAAAACCCACAAAAATGTAAACTAGATTGTAACCGGTAGTTTTCAAGAACCAATTATAGTTGGGTTGTATCTGAAGGGTTCACGTTCAATGAATAAAGGTCTAATTGGGCCCTTTTGAGAGGTGAAATTGTGATGTTGACTTGGGGACATTTTCCCGCATCAATAGGTCCACAAACAACTTTCTTAAGTGATTTAATTAAAGACTAGACAGGTCCACAAGTGAAGCGCTCCAACTCTAAGGTGACACATGTCAAGGACCAATATAAGCACATCTATAAAGAAAGGGTCTCAAGGTGATCACTCCATAATACAAGGTCCAATGATCCTCTTCCGAAAGTCTCAATGCTCCAACACTACCTCTTAAGTAATAACCACCTCTGAGTCTACCATACCCCCATGAACACTCCTCAATCCAAGCATCCTCGAGTAAAGCATAAACCTCCATGTAAGAAACCAAGATACCCCATGCTACCTAGAGCTCAACACCCACCTCCTAAATGTCCAACACTCCTCCTCCAAGTGGCTCCTCCTCCCAAGCAATCAACCAAACCCTCCATGTATGCCTCATGAAGAATGTCACCATGTGACATAGGTCTCTAACCTCCTAATGAAGTGTGCTACATAAGGATCAATTCAAGGTACAAAAATCCATGAGTAATCTATCTCTAATGTCTATCCACTAAGGTAAAAACAAGGGTAGATAACACACCATGCACTCCACATCACATGAATCATTGTCAAGCATGGTGTAAACACTTTTGGACTAACCCCAAAAGATAACACCCCCTATTTACAAGGAAATTATTTTCATAAACACCCGAATTCTTGCTTTGCATCACAACTAAATACACCTTATATGTGGCATCCTTGGAATCAATCATTAGTCCTTTGAAAGGAACTTTCACCCAATCATCATTCTCCTCCATCAAGGCATCACACCTCACCTCCTAAAAAACAACTAGAACGTTCACAAATGGAAGTAGCTAATGCAATATGGTTAGAATATATCTTAGGAGGTATACTCAACCTCATCAAATATTTGGGCACTCCTACATGTTCCTATACATCCTGCAATTTATGAGTAAGCCATTTGCATTTCTTGTAGGTTGGAGTAGAGGATAAGGATGTATCAATCCTTAATATCTCTTTTCCCACACCTATATCTAACTCTTCTCTTACCTTTGAATAATATTCTAGAACAACAACTTCCTCACTCCTTCCAATCACCGAAGGAGATACATGTGATATAGAGGATCATATATCCTCATCAAACTTCACATCTGGGTGCCCCATAGTGTTTCAATGTGTTGGAATGTAGATCATGTAATCTTTAAAAGTCTCGTTGTATCCAACAAAACAATATATTATCACAACATCTTGAACCTCCCTTGTGCTAAGGGCTTGACAACATGTGAATATGAAGGAACATAACTTTGGAACATCAACAACCTACCAAACTCCAACATCCTTCATATCAACTTCATGGGAAAAAATATTTTGACACCACGTCATGAGTTGTTAAGAATTCTTTCAAAGATGATCACATCTCCATATGAGGCTAATGTTAACCTATGGCTTACCTTAACCAATAACTAAGTCTAAATTGTCACCTATATTTGTATTATTCATTTAGGATATTAGTAATATATCCTCAAGTGATGACTAATGAGTTAGTTTAGATTGCCTAGCCTAGTCATCATGCATGATTTTAGGATCTAGAGAAAATCTCTCTACGAGGTGGCATCACCCATTGTACTATAAATATGTAACATTGGTTTGAAAAAAATTGTACTGGCTAGTGAGCCTTTTCCGCCATATTGTTGTTCTCATGCATATTTTATCAATTGGTATGAGAACTAGGGTGAAAACTGTGAAGGAAGAGAAATGGTACTGAGTGCAGTTTCATTCAGAGGACCGTATCGCAGACTGTATTAAGGACCATATCGAGGACCGTATCGTGGATTGTATCAAGGACAGTATCATGGATTGTATTGAGCACTGTACCGCAGAACAAATCGTATCAGTATAGTCTTCCCAACATTGGGTTTGCAGATGATAATAGACCCCTGATCTGGAAATCGATCTTGTATTCTCTCTTGCTCTGGTGTTATCACAATGATAGAGATATAGAGGTAGTTTGAAGTTGCATAGTTTATGTACAATGTTTATATAATGAAAGTGTTTTATGCTTACACTATATGGTGAATGCCTCTCTATGTATGGTGAATGCCTCTCTATATTTTGTATTTTTTCCTTCCCCTGTAAGACTGACGATGAGTTGAAATGCGTTCTTGAGATAAATGAATGAGTTTAGGGTTATTGTTGGTTAAATAGAAATATTGTTTGAAATATCTGTGTATATCTGAGATAAACGATCGATCTAAGAATGGAGTTATTCATAAAGGTTCGGAATCAAAGATTCCCTAAATTTGCGTTCATCCACTATTAAGAAGAGATCACGCATCTAGATATGCCACACAGAGATTAGCCATTTGTAGATCTACCATGCAGGTGGAGAATTCCATGTAGTTTCCTTCTGCAATCTGGGCAAGAGTAATCAGAGCAGCATGATGTTTTCACCAATCAGGATCAGCCAAATACGCAGCAAGCAACTCAGAGGCAACATGGACGATGGTATTTCCTCCTAGAAAAATAGCCAAGCGATCCAAACTCTCTTGATCAACACTGAAATCGCTATAGATCCGAACTGTTTGGCGACTATTCTGCTTGTCGGAGGGGAGCGCACTGTTTTATCCCTTTATTGATTCATGGGCTAAAAGAGCATCTCGATCTGGGGGATGCAATTACCAAAGGAGAAGAACTCTCTCAAAATCTCGCCCTTGGAAAGCCTTCCTAAGCCTTCAGAGTCTTCAACTGGAGATGGTGTTGGCGCTGGCACTATAATTGTTGACATCTTATATTCTTAAGACAATATCAAATCTGATCCCTTCTTCCACAATATCTACGATGATCCCTACATATGCAATGGTATGGAGTTGTGATGAAGAAATTGACCAGGAAACAGAATGCTTGAGATAGATCCTATCCACGTAATTATATGTCTATGTTGATCCTCTGGTATAATTGAATACAAGTCCAATCCAAACTCTCTGTGCGATGTCCATAGTCAAGCATTGCAGCGTATAGGAAGGATCGTGTGGATTTCATTCCATTCCTTTGCATACAGGAAGGAGCTTGACCTTCTCTCAATTTCCATCCCATCTATCTACAAACACTTTGAGGAAGTTGAGGCCAACAATATCCGCCAGATCGTGCGCCTGCGACAAATAGTGAAGAAATGGCAACAGCTCATCAGTGTCAACAAGGAAGCTCTCACGACATTTCAGTGTTACTAGTCCTCTGTATATATGTAGAAAAAAGTTTAGGTGGGAGTAAATTGTTGAGTGAATGTTTTCTATGGTGTGTCTGTTGTAATTTATTTAACTATAGTTTATCAGAGGTATTGTGGGTTATCTTACTTTTCCATCGTATTGGTATGATCACTGTAAATGTGATCGGTTAGTCTCGAGATCGATTGCTGCATTTTTTCTACTTTAATGATTGTTGAGTTGATCAGGTTGTAATTGATAACTTGCATGAGAGAGCATTGGTATTGTTGCAAGCATTTAGTTTAAGGAATGATATGTTGGTGTTCTGTATGGATGGCACGCGATATGCCTTGTAGGTGCCGCATAAGGTTATCGCAGCAGTGAATCCCCAAACAATTTGCAGGACCAGATCTGAAGATCTGAGTGGACTCGGGAAGATTGTGGGCATGTGAGCTCATGGCTGGAAAATGGCAGCAAAGAATTCTGACAACAATCAAGAAGACGTGATAAAATATGACTGTTGATCAATGACTCTAACAACACAAGACTGCCATAGTTAAGTTGATCTTATTTTTTAAGAAATATTGTTTGTTGGATAGAAGCAACCCTAATTCCTGCCTTAAGTGGATAATCTCTCTCCCCTTGCAGAGCTAGAGAAACCCAGTAAGCAACAACAACCCTAGATATGAATTTGAAGGCTCTGTAAAGCCATGGAAAGGGAATCAAATTATCTCTAAGAATGCCCTTCAACAAGGTGTCATTTTCTACTTTGTCTGGTAAATAATGTTTTGTATTTGAATTTTACATAAATCCAAAATATGCAATGCTCTTTCTGGAGGAAGATCCTTGAATTCCCTATTTTCTTTGTTAACTTGCATTCGCAAACAAACTGCAAGCACGGCTATCCCTGTGCAAGATAGAACTCCTGAAAGAAAAGAATTAAATGGAAATGATCCAACTATTTCCATGTACACAACCTACACAACTATCGTGAGAATGGCGTAGACCACATACAGATCAATAATATTGAGTTTGACAGGGGTTTCCTATTATGTAGATCAAAGCGATGCAATCATTGTGTGTGCATCCTTGGTTGTTGAGCTTCCCATCCTTTCTTGGATATCTCTTTGGCCCTTTGATGAGAATTTTCCTAAGTCATAAGTCATGAGAATTTCACATAATGTTGGAATTCGAATTTTGTAAAAGTTAACAAGCATTCTTATGGTGGTGTTGATATTGAGAGAAATGGTGATCTCATCTTTGCAAGGCCCATGCATGAGATTACATTTTCATCAGATGACAAGCCTAAACTTCTTAGCCACTTAACTTCCTTGCTTGGAGATCTTGGACCTTCAAAATGTATTTGAGCACGGTTACTGTAAGAGAGATATTTATAATAAAATTGAAGTCTTTTGTTTTGTGTCCTAGATCCGCCCGAAATTGAATAAGGGGATCTTAGGTACACCTTTTGTAGTGTGTTGAGGTGAAATTTTCATGGAGGCTTATAGTGTTTACTATTTAGTTTTGACATAAACAAGCTTACAATTTTAGCATTTAACGCAACACACACAAGCTCAAGAAAAATGTTACTCATGCACATGCATTCAATCAAAAGTAATGCAAATCAAGCATCGACAAAGAATACTAAAGCAATGAACAAGTCAAGCTCATAATCAAAGGAGAACTAGACTCAAAAGCATCGACAACACATTCAAATTTGAAGAGTAATTCAACTTTGAAGTCAACATTCATTGTAAACTTGCAAATATTATTTTTTGTAAGTAATCAATATCAACTACAGTTTTTTTTGTAAGTGTCCAATCAAATCAAGTTGAATTGTAATTTTCAGGTGCATTCTCGGTTGAGCCCGACACCCAAGAGTCTATTGTCATTTTGAGTCGAAATTGACAAGCTTGAGTAGCTTAACTCAAATCATTGTAATCAAGTTTTTGGGTGCATTTTCGGTAGTAACCGACATCCTCAACTTCCTAGAAGCAAGTTCAAGTGAGTGTGAATAGCAAGTGAACGTGAAGTTCAAGCAAGGGATTCAAGTGAGCCAGTTGTAGATAAGCCTTTTTCTGTCGAGTCAAATTGTAATCAGGATCTACCTACACAAGGAGACCTCTTTTAAGTGTTTTGAAATGGCTCGAAATCTAGAATTATTAGAGTTAGTGAACACTCTAAGAAACACCATTGAAGACAATACAGTGATATTGAACAAAACAACTCTTCAATCAGTGCTAACTTGTTTTCAAGTGACGCAAGCTAAAGTTAGACTTCTTCAATCTCTATCCCAACTATCGAATGATGAAATCACAGATCTCAAAAATCAACAACCAGTGAAGTGTTCTAAACTAGTTTTTGTTCAGCACAATCCTCTCTATAATGATGATGATGATGTTTTTGATCAACAGTCATTGAAGGAGAAACTCAGTAAAACAATTGCATATACAAACAAAGACAAAGCTATTCATGAACCTACATTTCAAAAGTTTTCTTTTGAGTTTAGTGAAGAAAACCTTTCAATGTTGCAACAACATACAATAAATCCACTTGCACGGATTTCAAAACAACAGGTTCAAAATACTCTTTCCAAGCCCATCATCAGACCTTGGGAAGAAATCATTTACAACAAGAAAAGAACAGGACTTGGATATGACAAGGAATTTACCTTTCGTATTCCCGATTATTCAAAACCAATCTAGTTCCAAAGTGTTGGATTCCTTCAAGAAGATTCACTTTCACCTATTCTAGTTCATCATCAGAATGTGAAATGCCCATATTGTAATCGAGTTGGTCACAAGGAGAATCAGTGTTTTGATCTCCATCTTTGCCAGCATTGTGGCAAGCACAACTATTCTTCAAACAGATGTTCAACACTGAAGAAACCTGCAAGATTGAATATTCACTATGAGTGGATTGATCCTTGGCAGTGGTCATAAACAACTAAGAAATTATATAAGTCTTACCATAGAATTTAATCTCAAGTAAAGACAAATCTAACAACACATAACATTTTTTTACCTCACATAAGTGGTCCCCTTATGGCGTATCTTTCGAGCATGGCCCTCACGAGGTGAGATAACATGTGGTTTTTTCCACATTCCCACTTCATGTTGTACACAAATGGAATAAGTATGGTACTCTCTTGAGCATAGAAGGGGGAGTACAATGATATAACTATCATGCACCTTAAGGGGGGGGAGTTCAAAATTCCAGTGACGATGGTTCATGAAACCACTTGTGGTCTCTCCTTTCAGTTTACAAAGGGGGGAATTGATGATGGAATTGGTTGTCAGACTAAAATTTTCGACAACAAATATGCTAGATGGGCATGAAATTTGTCAAATGGGCAATTGCGGTATGTAGATGATAGACTTTAGAAGAATTATCGTTCAATAAGTTTAAGTTGAATCATACATAATTGAGATGTTGATTTTGATTTTGAGAGCAATGATGTGGAAATTTGGTTCACATGGATGGTCATTCGACCTAGTAGAGGACAAGAGGATCCTTCTACATTGCATCTTGGCATTTGATTGAGTTGTCAGACATTTTCAGGGATGTGTCGTACTAGAAGTTGATTCACTTCTCTTGGTTCACTCTCATCAGATTGGAGTTTACATTAAGTGAACAAATTGCATGCATCATGGCTCACATGATTACATAGTGAGATTTTCCAGAGATGGCAAACTTTGGCGAGATTATGGTTCAATGACATGCAATTGAATCATACACATTATACATTGGGATGTTGTTGGACACCTAAAAGTGTTAATATTGGTTAGTGGTTATCCAAAAACCATCAGATACATGGTATCAATTGATCAGTGGTTATCCCAAACCACATATTCAGAGAGCACTTTCTATGATACACTGATAGTAGAGTGGTGATACTACATGTTCACCAATTAGCAGAAGACATTAGATAATTATAGCTAAAATACTTGGCAAAATGATCAAATTGTGAAGCAATCAGGGAATGTTCAGATATTGCAGTTGTTCACTTCCATATCTCAGCTCTCTTCCAGTTCATTTCAGATGGACCATTCAACATCCATATTGGCGGTTTTTCAGGTATTTCTTCATTGAGGCTCGGCACAGGAGTTTCAGTATGAAGACTTGGAATTGATACCAGTTTATTCTTTAATGTTGGTATTATTGATCGGACTTGTGATTGGGGGGGGAATTGTTAGCTTATGGCTTAGCTTAACCAATCACTAAGTCTAAATTGTCACCTATATTTGTATTATTCATTTAGGATATTAGTAATATATCCTCAAGTGATAACTAATGAGTTAGTTAATATTGCCTAGCCTAGTCACCATGCATGATTTTAGGATATAGAGCAAATCTCTCTATGAGGTGGCATCACCCATTGTACTATAAATATGTAACATTGGTTTGAATAAAATTGTGTTGGCTAGTGAGCCTTTTCTGCCATCTTGTTGTTCTTATGCATATTTTATCAGCTAAGAAAAGTGGATCAGATATTTCAAAATCACAAACTTGATAAAATTTTGCACAAATCTCATCCATTTTAAAGTACTAAGATTGTAGTTCAAACAACAACCCACACAAGGCTTCCAATAAATTGCAAACATGGGTAACTTTCCATCCATTTTAAAACCTCTGGTAACTTAAGCAAAACACTCAACAAGGTCAACTCCCTATTTTCGAGAGAATCCTTTGGTAACTAGAGAAAGTATCATCAAGGCCAACTCCCTCTTCAAAAAATCCAACAGCCCCATCCCTAGACGCTTCTCTATTTGAGGGTTCGTCGTCTCGAGAGGTTTTTTACTTACATAGAATACCAACACATATCGAGAGAACTTAATGTCATTACAGATTCATTAGTAAATTATATGTTGGATTGGCATCTCACACATAGATGAATATTCAAAATCATAAAGCATAAATATTAAAAAGAAAAACATCACTTCATTTAATAATAAGTAGTCGAGATAAAACCCATATATATATATATATATATATNAGAAAAATGTGGGCACATATGCCTGTACATCATCACAATAAGACTACACTAAGACAAGAGACTATACTCATCTCCATGTACTACATTGTGTTCATGGTAACAAATCACTGCTATGGTCACTCGCTGTAGTAGATGGCTGAGACTCTCTGGTACCCCCATTGTGTGCCTCTGTAGGTGATAGGGAACGTTGTGTAATCTCATAGCAGGGACACCCATGGTGAGCCCCCTAAGGTTCCTCTCTACCTTTCAAATTCCTCCTACTCTACCATTGCCTGAGCACCACCACGTCGTTCAAATGTTGACATCCCAACTAGACATGCCATCCCTCTGTCTGCATGATGAAGAGCAAACATGATTAGATCCCTCGTTGTACAACAAAAAAAAATGCACTTATCATAAAAATCAAAAATACTTTTGCAAGGTCACATACTTGTTGCATCCCAATGTGGCCCTTCAAGGAGTACTAGGTCCACACTGCCTCTGAAATCTACCTCGGCATAAGGATAATCATCCACTATCAGAACCTGTCTCTTCCACCACGTGAAGAAACCGGCGGTGAAAGTAAAAGTTGAAGGATCATTTCCTAGCCAAGGTGAGAGGCTAGTCCACCTCTCCATCCTAGTCTCAGATACATGATGCTCTATCAAAACAACTTGTGGTTGCATCAGAGGTATTTGTTCCAGAAAGAACGATAGAAGAAATGATCTGTAACCAAATTGTTTCTTCCTCCCTGTTCTGCGCCTAGAAATTTGGTCTTTGATATTCACCAAAAATCTTGCGCACCAGTTGAAAATCTTTGGTTCAATACATTCAACTACATATCCCATCTGAGATTTGGAAGCTAGGTGAGGGATAATGCTTCATGTGAGTTTAGTAATAGTGAATGAAATGGCTTGCAACGGAATATATCTTACATCTTTGATTGTAATTCTGTCACTTTATTTATGGGATCACGACCTGCAATACTGCTCGATGTAATCGTCGATCCCCAATGTTGTAGTCTGATGGCCAGACAAAATGATGGGTGTCCCTCATTTAGAAAGCCCTGTCAAGAAATACACATCCTCAATCTCAATCTCCAGAGATTGAGAGCCCATTCAGAAAACCTATTCATTGGCATCCCATAGCCCTATCAAGTACTACAGGAGAAGCATTTCCTTCCTTATGTTTTGTGTCTTGAAGAATTTCATCACACCACAATTTTGAAGCTTTGCCCTTGTTTGAGGGTCATGCAAAGCATCCATGTCATCATTTCCATGCTCTCGTTCCTTCCATTCTAACATCTTGGCTATCAAACACCTGAAAATCATCATCAAAGATCATTAGTTAAAAAATTAAAACCAAGAAAAATGTTTTTTTGTGAGGAAAACAAGCAAAAAAAATAAAAAATTATGCGCCTAACACCCTCCTCAATATCATTACAGAGCATCGGTGTGCCCTCAACATATGCACTAGAGAGATAAGATCTAGATTGGCACCTCCATGACAGCTTAAGGGAGCGCCACTCTACTAGGGCGCCATGAAAGCTTTGAGGAAGCTTAAAATAGCTCAAAACTTGCATGAAAATCAAAATGAAAACATTGAAATGAAAGAGGAGAGTGAGACCACCGACCTAGTCCAGACGGAATGAGAAATGACGTTCTATAACTCCAACAATCGACACTGCAAAAATTGCTCCAAATTTGGAAAAAATCCAAGTGAAAAAGGAAAGTGAGAAAAAGAGGTAAAATGAACTAGATTTTTCACCAAATGACCTTTTAACCACTTGAAAACCAGTTAATTATTATCCCTTTTCACATTAGTATTTCTTTTTATTTGATTTTTTTTGTAGTTTCCATTCATTTTTAAGGAGTTCCTAACACTTTTTTGCCCAGAATGGCTTGTTAATGCAAGGATATAGGAAGCAAAACTTTTTGATGACCTTGTAATCCTTTCGAGCATACTTCGTCATCCTTCAAGCTTGTTAAAACATGAAGAGTCGTTTGTTGGGCAATAGTTTAACCCTTTTTCGATCCGAACAGACTAACTACAAAAAAGAAATACTCTGATCTCGTTGGTTAGAAGAGTTCTCCTTCGTATTATTTTATGTTTTTTCATGCCCAGGAGACTAAAATTACGAAAAAAGAACATCCACTGAGTTTTCTTTAAGTTCTTTTCAAACTCCCTAAACATGAAAAACCATCAAATGTTCCTTCTCCGAACTCGTAAAACCATACATTGAAGTACCCATATGGGAACGAAGCCATACTTATTCCAGTTCATTAAACATAGGAAGAGGAACTTACCAAAGGTGAGTTATACCCAGCATTTTTTATCGAGCTCGTTAAACAAGAAAGAGATACTCATCTATCTGGATGGGGGGT
>SNQJ01S0011622.1:3210-16157 GCA_010110895.2 Picea sitchensis
TTTCATGGGCGACATGTGTCGACCCAGGTGCATGCGATTTAACCCAGGAAATGAGCCGTGTTGGGGGTTCTCTTTCCATTCCATTGACTATTGCGTAGGAGTGGGGTGGGAATTCCTCCAACCATCACCTAAATATGGGTTTCAACCTTCCAATTCCTCCATCCTCCATCTGTACGCGTTTGGCCTCTATGATTTCACCTCTGTACACCTTACGCATCTCTAAAACCAGAGAGGTGAGTCTGTTCCTTATTGCTAGTTGGGAGAACTGAATGTTCGGTAATTGCTGAGCCATGCATCCTGTGTTGCTTGCCAGAAAGCTTAATGCTTCCTGTAATCGCAGAGCCGCGCTATGCCTTAGCGCTGATCATTTCCGTTTCGGGTTTCCATACCCATTTTCCCAATTGACTGTTGTGGCCACGCAGTGATGGACTGCATGTGTCTTGCTAGCCAGTGTGAGGGAGGTGATTGTTGTTGGAGAGGCAGGTTACCTAGTCTGTGAGCGACTCTCTCCAGGTGAAAGAGTGCGCGGAGGAAGTGAGAACTCCTGGAAGGAGTCCTGTAGCTGTCACAGAGCTCAGAGACTTTTGATCCAGTCTGTTGCTGAAGCCGAAGGGAAGGGAGGTTAGCAGTTGAAGGACTGTCTTGGTGATAGTGAAGGTGTATACTCCTAGGGTGGGATAGACATGTGGGGAATGGGAATTTGTGGGCAGTGGGAATAAGTGGCTCCTGGGAGAGAATCCTTCTCTTGTGACTGTGTGTCTTCATGTATTCCTTGCCTAGCCTAGGAATCCCTACCCAGTGGAGATTAGCCCCATCTCGGGGGTGACCTATTGCTGAGAGTGATGAGCAGTGCAGTCTAAGGTTGGGAGGTTTGTGGGAGGTCTACACGCAATTGGTGAATTACATCCAGTCTAAAAGATAAGTATATACATGCGTATAATTTCAATTAAATATGCATGTCTTTGATTCTAGCAATGTTTACATGTATACTGTTGTATTTGTGAATTATTGTTAATGCCATGGATTATGTATGCTAACGGTATTAATGTGCTTACGTTGTGTTTAACTGTAACTAAGCAGTTGTACTTCATAATAATTGATAATATGTTACAGTAGTGTTTTTCCGCGTAGTAATGTTGGCCGACCATGGGGTTGATGGTTGGGAATGTTACAGTACGGTATCAGAGCCTAGTTTCAACGGTGAACCTGGATGGGTAAGATAAGTGGTCTTTGGACCGAGGTTTTGAGAAGAAATTGTGTCTGGAGGACTAATTTCAGACCTCAAAATGTTTCTGAGAGTCAATGGACTACTTGACCGTGTTACAAAGCTCAGGAGGTGTAGCGGTATTATAAAACTGCAACACGTGTGGTATATGGCCATACGGAGAGAGAGACCTCCACACCAGAAGTGTTGGAGCCATAGAATTTGTTCGGGAGGAAAGGAGAACCCTCACAACCGTCAAATATGGAGAACGTGCACAAGGTTTAAAACCCTTTGGAGTTGCACAGGAGTGTGGAAATCGTGATATGTGAAATCTCGAATTCGTCAGGATCATCCATTGGAAAGGACGCGTGGAGAGCGATCAACCTTTTGCTGACTCGTGACTTGAAATGGTCTAAGGGTGAGTTCGTGAGAATTAAAGAAACGTGAATTCACGATTGGATCACAACCGTCGATCTAAGAGAGATCTGGACCGTTAATTGTCCATGAAAAAAATGACATTTCGGGAATAGGGAGGACGAAGGTGGAAAATATTTCGACCTCGTGACACATGAAATCCTGATACGCGAAATGCCGATGAGATCTTAGTCGTCAGATCGTGGGGAATCAGGACCATTGGATCAAGTAGATGAAAGTTCAGAAGGAGGGTACCAAGTCATTGGCCGGAAGTCCTTGAGAAGCAGAGTTGGATAACCAGAATTCTCTGTGGAGAACTCGCGAAATTGTGAGGACCGTAAGATAGCCAGAAGTTGCAAGGTGGTTAGTGGATGGAGAAACTCGCCACCCTAGGATTTAGAATAAATGTGGGTCATTGATTGTGGTTGGTTTGATCCGTTGGATCATTTCATGAATTCAGGGATCGTGAACTTGGAACACATGCCAAATTCTTGGTCACTCCAAGTCCCAAATTGTGAAAGAGATTTACAAGGGTAGAATCGGATGGTGGAGCGCTTCCAGGAAAAAGTGTTGAAATCCCATGAGTCGTCAGATCTAGCCAACTAGAGAGGAAGTTAGGGCTGAAGAGATTTGATAGGTGTAAGCTTAGGAGAGATCTGGACCGTCGGATCAGGGGAGGCTCATAGTTGTTGATCTCATACATGAATTCCCATATCGAAATTCAGGGATTGAAGTGACAAGAGATTTTGACTCGCTGCATCATGAACTCCCGGTTCACAAAACTCCGAAAAGATTTGGACCGTTGGATCCAAATCATCGAGGATCGTTGGATCTCGTAAGAGAACTCGTGTATCGGAGTTCGTGGAATGGAGTGACCAGTGGTTTGGGTCGCTGCATTTCGAACTCCTGGTTAACGAAACCCAAAGTCCTGAAGTCCCGAAATCTTTGAAGACGAAAGAATTGTAGCGAATTTTTAACCATTGGATGTTGGGTAAACATGGATCGTCGATCCACCCGATTTACGCGAATTTGCTAAATCAAAACTCTGAGAGATAGATGTGTGTACCTTAAACTCTTTGAAGGTCGAAAGCTCGAGTAGCACCTAGTAGTCTAGAATTTGGTCACGACCTTTGGTTACAAGGGTAGGGGCTAAGAAAGAGGGAGCTATCACCTGAAAATTACAGAGTCAAGAAAAACTCAGAAAATTTGTGAAGTCGAAGCGTTTTCTTAAATCAAAATGGTTTTGAATGTGTAGAATTCGCTAAGAATGACGACCTGACAAATCCTTGTTGTTTGCATGTGTGTTTGCAGAAGATTAGCAAGTGCCAGAACCGAATGGGGTTGTCGTTGAGAGCAGAGAATGGAAGAGGTGTGGATTGCCTCCAATTCAGAGAATGAAAGAGAAGGAAGGAATATCAACTTGGGAGTCGAAGGATCAAACTCTAATGGGCAAGGAAAAGAGATGGATAAGGAAGGACATATGATGAAAATCATTGAAAGATTGCAGAAAGATGCCCAGGCTCGCCGAGATGATAGTCAAACGCTCATGAAAGTCAGGGATAAGCAGGGTGAATTCAACTTAAGGATGTTGAAGAGTCTGGGAAGAATAGAAAATAAATTGGAAAAGGAGAGTGACTCAAGCAAGACAGAGAGTTGCAGGACCCCTGAGAGGAAAAGAATATCAAGGAGTGTCAACATACATCATCGTCGCTCCCCAAAGAATTCCAGTAGGGAAGCACACAATAGTTTAAGCCCATCTCCTACCAGAAAGCACAAGAGATCTGGGATGGATGAATTGAAAGGGGAAATGGACAAGATCAAGCCTCCAACGTTCGATGGAGAACATAAGGAGGAATATGTCGAAACTTGGTTGCTTGGTATGAGGAAATACTTTCAACTGCAGAATTATTCCTCTCATGCAGAGGGTAGAATTGCCATGTATCAATTGAAGGGAAAGGCATCCATGTGGTGGGATCAACTTGTGTAGGTGTAGCACATCAGAGAAAGGGACATCAAATGGAAAGAATTCAAGAGGTATTTCGAGAGGAAATACTTAACTAAAAGATATTATGATAGAAAGATGAAAGAGTTCTTTGAACTCAAACTGGACAACCAGACCATTGATGAGTATGAACGAAAGTTTTTGGAATTATTGAAGTATGTTCCATTCATCAAAGAGGAGTCTGTCAAGATTCAGAGGTACTTGAGTGGATTACCGCCTCCTATTGGGGATAAGATTCAGTATGATGACCCAAAGACTATGGAAGAAATGATAAGAAGAGGGAAGTGCTTATTTGAACAACAAAGAGAAAAACCTACCTTTCAGAAGGCTTGGAATGACCAGAAAAAGTTCAAGAAAGAAAAAAGGTAGAAGAGAAATAAATCACCCTTTTTCAGAAGCAGTCCTCAAGGAAAACCATCTCTTAGAGAGCCCAGGAAGGTTGAAGTGGGTGGGCAAATGTCAAGGCTGCCACCTATGGAATTTTTGGGTTGTAAAGAAAACCATAGGTACAGGGATTGCCCCCACATAAATGATAAAGTAAGAGTTTTCCACAATGTTCAGCAGGCTAAAATAGTGGAGGACATGGGCAGTATAATTCCAAGGATCTACACAGTCCTAGACAATAAGCAAGTTGAGTATCAGTCGCACATGATTGAAGTAGAAGGTATGATAAAAAACCAACCATTTACTATTTTAGTTGATTCAGGGGCTAGCCATAGTTATATAGATCCTAGAGTGGTAGAAAGTTTTCATTTGATAAGAAGAAAACATGAAAAGTATTGGTTAGTGTAGCTAGCTACAGTAACCAAGAGGAAAGTCATGGAGTTAGTCAAGTCATGTCCTGTAGACATGAATGGACTAAGCACGAAGGCCAATTTGAACATTCTGCCGTTAGGCTCTTATGACTGTCTAATTGGGATGGACTGGTTGGACCAGCACCATGCCATCTTGGGCTGTCGAAACAAGGGATTCACTTGCTTAGATGAAGAAGGGAATCAAAGAACCATCGAAGGAATTCCTAAAGCTATTACTGTTAGATAAATCTCAGCAATGCAGTTGAAGAAGTGCTACAAAAAAGGCTATCAATTATTTGCAGCCCATGTGGGGGAAACGCCTAAGGATAAGGTGTTAAGTATTGAGGATCATGAGGTACTTAAAGAGTTCGAAGATGTATTCCAGGAAGTACCTGGACTACCTTCGAAAAGGGATATCGATTTCTCTGTGAACTTGATGCCTGGAGCAGCTCCAGTGTCAAAGGCTCCATACAGGATGAGTGCGCTAGAACTGAAAGAGTTGCAGCTGCAGCTTGAATAACTTCTGAAGAAGGGGTATATATGCCCAAGCGTGTCACCTTGGGGTGCCCCAGTCCTATTCATAAAGAAAAAGGACGAAACACTGAGATTATGCATCGATTTCAGGCAATTGAACAAAGTAACGGTGAAGAACAAGTATCCTCTCCCGAGGATTGATGATCTCTTCGATCAGTTGAAGGATGCAAAGATCTTTTCGAAAATAGATCTAAGATCGGGATATCACCAAGTAAGAATAAAAGATGAAGACATCAACAATACCATCTTTAGAATAAGGTATGGTCATTACGAGTTCACAGTGGTGCCGTTTAGACTGTCAAATGCACCCGTTGTTTTTATGAGCTTGATGAATGGAGTATTCAGGGACTATCTAGACAAGTTTGTCATCATCTTCCTGGATGACATTCTGTTGTATTCCAGGACCAAAGAAGAACACGAACAACATCTGAGGATGGTGTTGCAGGTGCTAAGAGAGCACCAACTGTATGCCAAGATGAGCAAGTGCTCATTTTATCAGGAGTGGATCCATTACTTGGGACATATTATCTCGAAGGATGGGATAGTGGTAGACCCTGAGAAGATTGAATCCATTAGAGAATGGTCAATGCCAAGGAACGTAACGGAAGTTAGATCCTTCATGGGATTGGCTGGTTATTACAGAAGGTTCATCACAGGGTTTTCGAAGATAGCTCACCCTATCACTTCCTTGCAAAGAAAGGGGAAGCAGTTTCACTGGACAGAGGGATGTGAGGAAAGTTTCCAGCAATTGAAGTAGTTGTTAACCAGTGCTCCAATCTTGAGGATTGCATATCCAAATGAAGATTTCATAGTATGCATTGATGCATGCAAAGAAGGACTGGGAGGGTTCCTCAGTCAGAATGGATTTGTAATCTGTTACGAGTCTAGGAAATTAAAAGAGCACGAGAAGAACTATGCAACCCATGACTTGGCGTTGGTAGCCATAGTTCATGCTCTAAAGAAATGGAGGCATTAATTCATGGGAAGGAGTTTTGAACTTAGAATAGACGATAACGATTTGAGATATTTGTTTGATCAACCAACCTTAAATGCTAGACAAAGTAGGTGGCTGGAATTTCTGTGTGAGTACAACTTTGAGATCAAGCATATCAAAGGAAAGGAGAATAAAGTGGCTGATGCACTCAACAGGAGGGTGCATGAATTACATGCTACAACCATTAGCATGTATCAGACTGATATTAAAAGCATAATTCTGGAGGCTGCAAATCCAGATCTACAGTATAGAGAATTGGTAGCCAAGCTACAGCAGGGTAAGATGCCACAGAAGATGGAAATTTATAAATTGGAAACAGATGGATTACTATTATATAAGAACAAAATTTTTGTACCCAATGTCCAGTGCTTGAAACAGATGATTTTGCAGGAGATGCATAATGTGCCTTATGCAGGGCACCCTGGATATCAAAAAACAGTAGCAGTGGTCAAGAGCCATTACTTTTGGCCGGGTATGAAGAGAGAGATCGTTGAATACATCGCTAGATGTATGGAGTGCCAGAAAGTTAAAGCTGAGCATAGGCACCCAGCAAAGTTGTTGCAACCTTTACCCATTCCTGAGTGGAAGTGGGAAGTAGTAATGATGGATTTTATTACGGGATTGCCTTGAACAAGCAAGCTGCATGATTCGATCATGGTGGTGGTGGACAAGCTTACAAAAGCTGCCCATTTTATTCGACTCAAAACTACTCACAAGGCAATAGATGTTGCTGATATTTTCATAAAGGAAGTGGCACGATTGCACGAAATTCCTAAAACGATTGTGTCCGACAGAGACCCGAAATTCACCTCTAATTTTTGGAAAGGATTGTTCAAAGGATTCAGAATGAATCTGAACTTTAGTACAACTTATCATCCTGAGTCTGATGGACAGACAGAGAGGGTGAATAGAGTAATAGAAGACATACTGAGAATGTATGTGATGGACAAACCATCAAGATGGGAAGACTACCTACACTTGGTAGAATTCACCTACAACAATGGGTATCATGCATCGTTGAAGATGAGCCCATTTGAAGCACTTTATGGAAGAAAGTGCAATACTCCAGTGAGTTGGGATAATCCAGCTGATAAAATAGTAGTTGGGCCAGAGTTGCTCAAGGAGATGGAGGACCAAATGATCAAAATTAAGCAGAATTTGAAAGATGCCCAGGACAGGCAAAAAAGTTATGTTGATAAGAACAAAACCCACCGAGAGTTCAAAGTGGGTGATCATGTTTTCCTGAAAGTGAAAGCTAACAGGAGTTCCTTGAAGCTGGGAAGTTGTGCCAAGTTGGCAGCCAGATTTTTTGGGCCATTTGAAATCCTGGAAAGGATTGGGCTAGTTGCATATATGCTTGCTGTTGAAACAATTCTTAAATTTTTTATCCCTAAGGCCTAAATTTTCCTTTTTCGGGTTTCGGCTTTTCACAAAACACGAGTTTCGTTATCAATCCCAAACACATGACACCTTTTTCTCAAAGATTTTAATTATTTGGATAATAAAAGGAAAAAAAGCTTAAAAGAATTATAAGAATCCCGATGCCTTTTCTTTGAAATTATTTAAATCATGATAAGTTTTAAAACTAACGGATTTAAGGTTAAGCTTGAAATTTTTTTAGGATTCGGGGTTTGCTGAAAACATATTTTTCGATACAAATCGAATCACGAAATCCCGATCCCCGATTTCCCGAAACGTTGAAGTCTTAGTTAAAACATGGATTAATTAATTCTCTAATGTGAAAGGTTAAGGATTAAGATAATCATGTCGCAATTTCGGGATTCGCGGTTCAGTGATACCACATCTCCTGTCATCATGATTCCCGAAATCCCGAATCATGAAACCCCAATCCATATTTCATGTTAAATCAAACTAATTTTGTTTTGGCCTTAATTGTGATTAGTTAGTTAATTAAGATTAGTTTAAGTCCTATTTTTTAAAATAAACCGTTGCGATTTCGGAGATCAGATTTCATCGATGACATACTTCTTGACATCATGATCCCCGAAATCCCGAAAAACAAAGTTTTCAGTGTTAATCTATGATTAGCACTAATTAACCTTTTTTTCAAAACAAGATTAATGATAATCATTCTTTCTAAGTTTTTCGTTTATGTTTCACTTTCCGATTAAGTAAAGTGTCCCGAATTTTAAAGAAAAAAAGAAAAAAAAACCCGAAGGTGCTTAAATACAGACATTAAATGCGTATCTCAGAAATATATCTTCTGCATTAAATGCCTTGAATTCTTGACAGCTGTGTCAATCCCATCACTTTTAATTGTATTCAAAGTGAACATCTAAATGTCTGTGTTTTCATTTTATCAAGCGCATAAAACACTTAGCTGATCTCGTTCATCCATTTTCTGTGACAGGTTTTCAATTAAACGCAAAGTCATGGCACCGAAAAAGGAACCGAAGAAGAATGAAGATGCACAGGAAGGAGATATCATCTCCGATACCACACCACACGCTATAGACTCCATTAAATCTTGGACTCAAATCTCTGAATTTCTGGAATATGAATTCAAGAATGCTCATCCTGATTCTGAGAATCATTGTCGGGACATAGCTGAGTCAAAGCTTCATAAGATCGTTGCGCGCCCGTGGCTTGTGGCATACAATGATATGATCAGTTGGGCCCTAGAAAAGGTCGATATTCCGACGAGGATCATCTTAAATGATCAAGGAGTTATCATTGGCTCATTTAGGCTAGAACACATACAAGTAATGTATAAACTCTCGCCAAATCCTAAACATACTTTTAATGCCAAATTTTTAGCAGAGTTTCAGAGGAAAGAATGCATTGAGGCAGACCGGACATATCCTGATATGATTAGAGAATGGGCGAGGTGTCCTGCAAAGTTTAGAGCTGATGCCCATGGGATTTATGCTACAACATCCTTGAATGAATACATGGTATATGTAGCTATTATGCTATGTAGAATTTTCGGGAGAAAAGATCCCTGCCATTTTCATGCAGATTGGGTGCCCTTTTTAGAAGAAGCTTCAGAAGGGAATGCTTTTAACTGGCATAAGATTTTGTCATATAACCTAACACAGGAAATCTCAAACTACAAAGTAGCCAAATCAAAGGGACAACCAACAACCTTTTACATGTACGCATACATTATGGATGCAATCTGTTATGTGTCTCCTTTTCCCTTAATGAATTGGAGTTGGAACATTTCCTGTCCAGAACCCATTCATAAATATCACTCGGCCCTTTGGGAAGAAAATGCTAAGGATGCATTTTATGAGGTTTGTCATTTTATTAGAATTCCGATGCATAAAATATTTTTTGGATGCGAACCCCCTCGTATTTCTGATGCAATCACAAAAAATCTTAAAGCAATGGCCGACTGGTTTATTGAGGAGATTTTTTCCTACATTAGGGTTTACGGTTGTTCCATTCCTCCTCATGCACTCCCTAAATTCCTACTGAACAGATTGGTGTGCAGGGAGGTAGCCCATCAGATAGTAAAGGGCAGCGTTGGATTAGAACTAAAAGCAACTCAGAAGAAGTCATGGCCAACTTTCACTGTACATATTGGGAATTTTTCTTTATTAATTCTAGGTCATTCTAAGGTAGAGGTTGAATCATTAGAAGAAGTGAAATTAGTAGATATTGAGCACATAAAGTATGACCCCTACCAAGTAATAAGCAAGCATTTTATACATTGTAATCTAAAGGCTTATGAACATGAAACATCTGTCTGTGATGATGTATTCAAGGATGTTAAATCCTATTAAGAAGTACTAAACAGAGTACATGCCATGCCACCTGACTCATAGAATAGATTCGTGTCATTCCAAGGCCATAGGCGAAGTTGCCTACCCAAGAGTTTGCAGGGTGAAGTTTCGACCCCACCTCCAGAACAGGAAGGGCCTCCCCTAGGGTTTGAAACAAATACACATGACAAAGTAAATACCAAAGGCAAGATGAAGGATACTGAGATACCTTCCCATGACACAGAGGGTTCCCAGACAAAAGAATCAGAGACAGAGAAGGGAAAAGAGATGGAAACAACCCCATAAATCCTTAAGGATGTTCCAGAAAAGACAGGAGGAACAACATCAACAGAGCTCGGTAGTCCCATCACTTCCTTAACCCTGTTGCAGTAAACTTATGGAACCCCCCACGAAGGAGCTCTGTATGTCAGTGATTTAGAGCCAATTTCAAGGGATGAGATTCCTCCATCAGATTACTTTTTCAGTAAAAAGAGAAGAGCAATCTTGAAATAGGAAATCCATCCAAGAGGAGAGGGGATGATTAAAAAAACATAGGGTCATTATAGATGGAAAGAAGCTTAAAGATGGAGAATTTGCTACGGAGTTAGAAGGTACGATGGGTGCTATAGCATCGAAAAATATATATTTTGTTGGCAGTTTAACAACCATGCTCGAACAAAAAGACCAAACAATAACTCAGCTACAAGACAAATTGAAAGAAACTAAGAGAAATATCAGTTGGGGAATACAAAAGGGTCTAGAACAAGCTAGACTAAAAGATATTCAAGAAATTCAGAAAATGAAAATAGTCTTAGAAGAGGCAAAACAGATAATACAGGTCACACAGGCACAGGTCCAAAAGCAGGAAGAAGAAAATAAAAAGTTAAAAGATAAAATTAGTTCTATTACTAGTCAAGTAGTAGAACTTGAAATTTTTGGGACACAAGCATTGGGAATACATTTGAAAATAGAAGAAGAACAACAGAAAGTGTTTTTGAATCTAGAAGTAGTCCATAATTACTTTCAAGAAACAAATAAATCCTTGGAGAATGCTTTCCAGAAGGAAAGGGAAGCGAAAGCGGCTAGAATGACTTTCCAAAAGGCAGTAGCCCTCTCAACAAAGGAATAAGTCGGAAGGATTAAGAAATTATCCATTTCAGAACAGGTTAAAGGAGACGTAATACTTAAAGTGTGGGAAGCAGACCTGGCCGAATATAAAAGAATAACCAGAGATGTCAATGATGATTGCTAGGGAATTTTTGATCTCTTAGAAAGGACTTCATTGAATATCGGAAAAAATGACTGTGCCAGATTATTAGGTGAGATTAACATTGCCAAGCACCAACTAAGGTTCAAATAAGAGTTGGAGGAAATGAAGATAGAGATCTCAAAAATTAAATTAATCAATATCACATAAATCGACAAATGGATGGTGACACCGAACTTAAAGTTGCAAACTATTAAGTTCACAGGGAAGATGATAGAAGATCGTTTGCCTGAATTACAGAAAAGATTTTTCATGTTTGAAGCAAAAGAGATACCAGATGCTCCCAGAGTTTTTGTGAAATTTTTGGGAAAGTGTGTTCACTGTCTTGAGGCGGAAAAAGGAAGTTCATCAACACAAATGTAAAATCATTTTTTTTGAATATTTTCATCATTAGAAATTAGAAAGGAAATGTAAATGGTTGACATTATTCATATATGTAACCGTAATCTTAGGAAGTTAGTTAGTCACCAACGAGATTTTTTTTGGTGAAGATGTATAAATATATTTTCAAAAGACTGAGAAAATGCTTTTGGATTTTTGGAGAGAGCCGATTGTATTAACAGTTTTCCAATCCATCATAATATATGATACAATCGAGATTCTGAATCCTACAAATTTGTAGCTATGTGTTCTTTAACCCTGTTTACTATACTTTATTATGTTTTTCGTTCAATGTTTTTCTAATGAATAATCAATTTGAAGTTATCTGCGAACATATTTTATAGTTCAGATTGATTTGGATATCAAATTATTTACAGCTTTTCCTCTTAAATTGCTATCAGTGATTTTAAGACATGTGAATCATTTGAACCTTAATACTTAACTTTTCATTAGAAATCTCATTTTCCTTCTTCATTACTTGTTAAAAATATGAGATTCTTTCTTGATTAAAGCCTCATATTTTTTAGTAGTACTTCTTTGTTATTTTATAATTCTCAAATTGTTGCAAATCCATGAAACGACCTCGAATGTATTTATGTTAGTGTTTTGAATTTCAAAATTGTTTTTCCTATTCTCATCTCTTAAAAGTTTGAAGTGACATTTGATTAAATTCTTTCACAATTAAATAAAATCTTATTCTCCATGACTGTCCCAAATAGCAGACAACCCAACATTGAACCTAGCCTTCAAGATCAAACCTGTATCGCTCTGAACCTATTTAATACCATCCTACATGTTAGCATCAGAAGTCACTCCTAGATTGCTAGCAGGAGCAGAGCCCGAAACCCATCAGTTTAATGTCACGATTTGTTTATAAAGGGGTGATCAAATGGAGATAAAGACTCGAGGAGATATTACTCTAACTCGAGGATTGGATCTGGTACGTAAAGAACAAATGAGGTCTGGAATCCTAACTTTAGCCAGTGGGTTGATTAAAAGATGAGCAGATGGAAGACTTAGTAAGAAAGGTGAACAAACAACTCTGGGCAACAGGCTTTCGGCAGTTTGCAGAAGAAAGACTCTGAATGCAAGATCCACTTGGTTCATGGTCTCAAGAAACTGAAAGGGGAATTGACTGGATCATCCAATTCCAAGTCACTCAGCGTTAAGGAAAACACAGGAACCGATTAGAGACTCCGTAACCATTACAGTGATCCATTACAACATCATCCTATAACAACTACAACTCGACTGGATCCTCCAATTCCGAGCTGCTCTAACACAGTATAACAAAGACATGAAAGAAACTGGCATTCATAAGGCAAGAAGTCTCAAAAGTCCATACATAACCAGGCTATCAGTGCTTCGTTAAAACTTTGCAACCGGGAGCTCTTCTCAACCATCGATGCTTACAAAATGGAAAAAATGCCTACATATACTCCTCCCCTCCTCTCGTCCAGTGGAGGCGTCTCAAAAATTTCAAAGGGTGACGTCTCCTCAATCAAATTTGTCCTTTGTTCCCCTGTAATATGCCTCTTTAGTTCAGCATGGCTCATGCCAGGGTGGTAGTTGAGCCCTTTGAATGTTGAATTGGCGTGTGTAGGTTCCTCTGATGAGTTGAAGACTCGG
>SNQJ01S0011622.1:26169-53217 GCA_010110895.2 Picea sitchensis
TCATTACCCTCTGTTTTGATATATAGATTGTTGTCTATTGTTCCTCTCTTGAACCCTTTGTCTTTGAGATACGTATCCAGTCAGTGATACTAGGCATGAGGGGCTTGTTTTAACCCATATAAATATTTCTTCATCTTGCATACTAAGTCAGGGTTATCAGATAGTTCGAAAACTTCTGGTTGTTCCATATAGACTTCTTCATTTAAATATCCATTTAGAAAAGATGACTTGACATCCATTTGATAGACTTTAAAGCTTTTATGACAAGCATAGGCAAGAAATATTCTGATAGCTTCTAATCTTGCTATGGGTGCAAAAGTTTCATCAAAATCTAGTCCTTTTATTTGAGCATAGCCTTTACAGACCAATCTTGCTTTGTTCCTGACAACTTGTCTCTACTCATTCAACTTATTCTTAAAGATCCAATTGGAACCAATGATATTTTTACCTTCAGGTCTATGAACCATCTCCCACGTATTGTTTTTCTCAATTTGATCAACTTCATCATTCATTGCTTTAAACCAATGGTCATCTTTGCTAGCTTCATTAAAATTCTTGGGTTCCAGCATGGATATGAAAGCTATATGTGATTGCTCAGTATTTTTAATTATCTTTCTCCTGGTTTGTACACCTTTGTCTTTTTCACCAATTATCTGACTTGCAGGATGATTCTTTTGAGTGATTTTGGAGGAGGAATTTGAAGTTGCCTATTTATTTGTGTCTGTCTAAGTATCTGTGTCTTCATCTGATTCATAATCTTCATTTTCTGATTCTTAGACCTGTTCATCTTCAACTTTAGTTGTTTCCTCTGTAGAAGACTCATTATTGTACCCCTCTATTTCTGAGATTCCTTCATCAACTTTTACATCAATATAGTCAACCATTTTATGCAGCCTCTTTATTATAGCATCTGTATCCTTTACTATTTGTAGCATATCCTAAGAAGATACCTTCATCAACCCTGTCATCATGTTTTCCAAGGTTCTCATCATTATTCTTTATGTAACATTTACTCCCAAAGACTTTGAAGTGTTTGATTGAGGCAGTCTCCCATACCACAGTTCATAAGGTGTCTTGTCACTTTGTGGTCTGAGGTGGGATTTCTTAAGAACGTGGACTGCTGTGTGTATTTCTTCTACCTAGTAGGTTTTACCAATGTTCTTCTCATTCATCATTGACCTGGCCATTTCCTGCACTGTTCTGTTTTTCCTCTCAACTACTCCATTTTGTTGTGGAGTTCTTGGGATTGTGTATTCTCTCTTGATCCCATGCTTATCACAGAATTCCTTGAAATAACTTGACATAAAATCTCCTCCTCGGTCTGATCTTATTGCCTTTAACCTCTTGCCTATTTGAGTCTCAGTTAAAGCCTTAAATATTTTAAACTTCTCAAATGCTTCAGCTTTTTCTTTGAGAAAGACAACCGAAGTAAGTCTAGAGTAATCATCAATAATCCACATGAAGTAGTTTTCTTTCCCTGTGCCTTCCTATCTTGATGGTCCACATAAATCCATATGAACTAGTTGGAGTGGTTTCTCTGTTGAAGTAAATCTCTTGGACTTAAACTGTGTCCTGGTTAGCTTTCCTACTTGGCAGGGTTTACATATTGAATCTTGGGGCTTTGATATTCTCGGAAGATCTTTTACTGCCTCAAGATTTTTGAGTTTGATTAAGTGGTCAAAGTTTAGATTTCCAAGTCTCCTATGCCATGACCATATTTCATCATGTTTTCTTAGCTGACACTCTTCTCTATTTTCTTTCAGCACATATACGTTATTTTCCGTCCTTATGCCTTTGGCCACCACTTGTCCTGAGTTTACAGACTTTATTTTGCAGTCCTTGGACGTGAGCACCACTTCACATCCTTTGTCACACATTTGACTTACACTAAGAAGATTATGTTTCAGCGCATCTACAAGTAGAACATCTTGGGCTTTTCCTTTTCCATTACTTAAACTCACCATCCCTTTACCCTTTATTTTACCTGGAGCATCATTTCCAAAGGTTATGTTTCCTGATTTTCTTTCACTTAGAGATAGAAACTTACCTTTGTCTCTCGTCATATGTTTGGAGCATCCACTGTCTATATACCAAGGGTTCATTTTTCTTTGAGCCGACAACACTAATCCACACTTGTCACTTTCTTTCTTCTTCCAAACCTTGACATTTTCAGCAGGGGAATTCGAATTTGGTTCATAGTTCCTTAATCGATAGTCAACAGATTTATGTCCATAGTTATGATAGATGTAAGATTCAATCTCATTGTTCAATAGGTCAAAATTATTGTTGCAGCGTTGTCGACTCATTAACTGTTGATTATTTCTTGACCTCCTTAGTTGCATGTCTCTAGACTTAATTTGATAATTTGCAATCTGTGAAGGTTTGTTACTTGGTTGTATCATTCTTTGTTGTGGCAAGTATTTATTCCTTTGAAATCTTAATTGTTCATGTCTAAGTCTTAAGGAACAATTTACAGCTTTGTGACCAAAGTTAGAACAGTAGAAACAATAGCCATAGAAAAATTCTTTGTTCCTGGAAAATGGTTGTCTTCTTTGAGCAAATCGATTTCTTCCATGTTGATGACATCTTTCAGCAGGGAGCACATTATTTCTTTGTTCTATAGATTCAATCCTAGCACATTTTTCTTTACTCGTCCTTGGAAACTGATTTTCTTCCTTTGTTTCTGCAGGTTTGTTGTTGTCATTGGTTGTAGATTTGGCAAACTTGATGGATTCTTCGTTTTTTGGCTTACCACTACTTGATCCGTCTTCATAACCCAGACCAATTTTCATCTTTGGATTCCTTTGCTGATTCAGAATGGTGGCTAATCCTTTTGAGGCTTTGATACTTGACAGATTATGATTATACAAGGCTTGAAACTTCTCCATCTCTTTCCTAGTTTTCACTACTTCTTGTTCTAAGGATTCACATCTTGCCTTCTTTTCTTATAACTGTCGTTTCAGAATGTATTTGATTTTATTTGCCTCTTATAATTCCACTTTTAGTAGGACAATGTCTTCATCAGGTTCTTTACTGTCTTTCTCGAACTGTATCAACAATTGTCTTTGCTTTTTGTTCTTAATTCTTAGTCTGTCAATCTCTTCCAGTGCACTGATCAGTTCTCCTTCCATGTCAATCACATATTCTTCTTCATTAGCATGACTTCCTGTGATTTTATTATCATAATCCTCTTTAGCCATAAGTATGAAGTCATTTAGTTTATCTTCAATAGAGGAGTCATTGTCTTCATCATCTGAAGGATCATCATCATTGTTTATGCAAAGACTTTTCTTCTTAAAGTTATTCTCTTTAAAAAAAATTATGTGTTTGTGCTTCTCCTCATCATCACATGTCTGATCCTTTCTTTTGTGGGGAAATTTATTTGAAAAATGACCTATCCTACCACAGTTGAAACATTTGAAAGGCAGTTTACCTTTGTATTTTCCTAATCCCTTCTTCAGTCTCTTCACAAATTTCCCTTCAATTTCATCGGGCTTGGAATCCTCATTCTTGTCTTCTTTAAATGATGCTTCTCTGGAGGTGGGTTTATCTTCAACTATTCTCATTTCATATGTAGTCAATGTTCCTAGAAGTTGATCAAACTCTAAGGTTTTTAGATCATTAAGTTCTTCTATAGCAGAGACCTTTGGGTTGAACCTATCTGGGAGAGATCTCAAGATTTTCTGAACTAAAGAAGGTTCCTCAATTTTTTCACCAAGTGCTTTCATTGCATTTACCATTTCTTCTACTCTCAGAAAGTATTTTCCAATAGTTTCATATTCCTTCATCTTCAGTTGTTCAAAATGAATTCTATAGGTTTGAAGCTTGGCATCCTTTACCTTCTCATTACCTTCATAACTGCTAATGCATTTGTCCCACATTTCTTTGGCATTTCCTAGGTGCATAACTTTTACGAATTCTGCATCTGCAAGCCCACTCAAGATAACATTCATAGCCTTAGCGTTGAAGCTAAATTCTAGATTGTCATCTTTATTATCTAGTACAACTGGCTTTATATAACCAGTATCTACCACATCCTAGATATCTGCACCTAAATCCATTATGTAGGTTCTCATTCTAACTTTCCAGAAGACAAAGTTTGTTCCATTGAATAGAGGGGCCTTATTGGTTGAATTTCCTTCATGGATTGACATGTTTAAGCTCTAGGATATACCCTTAGGTAATAGGGGATGGCTCTGAAACCAATTGTTGTACAATTGAGAGGGGGGGGGGGTGAATCAGTTGTTAACATGCTTAAACAATTATGCTTATTTTAAACTCTTTACACAACTTTTAATGGCATTCACAATAATGCAGGGAAGTAAGCAATAGAACATTCAATACCAGTCACACATATGAGATACACAGAGACAAATATTTCCTGAGGAAACCCATACAGGGTAAAAGCCTCTTCTTCTTTATATGATAAGTAATCTTTACATTCTTTATATTATCATACATATGAGCACCAACACATAATGAGGCTACAACCTCTGTTTTGCAAGTAGCAACTTGCTGAGAGCACCAAATCTCTATTTTCTCTAGCTCCTACTAGAAGGAAGCACCAACTCCTTGGTTTCTCTAGCACCCACTAGAAGGAAGCACCAACTCCCTAAGTGTTCCAGCAGCAATTGGATGGAAGCACCAACTTCCAGTCACATAGGCACCAACCTGTATAACAAAGAACAATGGTTCTCCCTTGCACCACCCTGCCACCCTAGTTTCTCTGGCTGCAACCAGATGGAAGCTACAACTCCCTGCGTTCAAGCACCCACTTGAACCTCTGAGGACAACCGTCCTCCCTATCACCTCCCTACCACCCTGAAATATAAATCTTCTCTAATAACACTTATTACAGTGAAATAAAGTTCTTCAAAAACTTACCAGTCTCATCACTGATCTGCTACAATGCGCTGCTCTATCTGCATCAATGTCTTCTGCAAACTCCTCTTACGATTTATGTTCTTCTTCCATTTTTTCTCTGTGTTCCATGTCCTTTCAATGCACCACACCTCTTCTATGCATTTCTACTGCTGCGCTCTACCTCCTTCTTCACATGTCAATAACCCTCCACAACAACAACCCCGATCTCTTCTTTGTTCTCCATTCTTCTTGTCTATATGCTCCTTGTGCATGCAATATCCGCCAAACTCCTCATGTCGAGTACTCTACCAAATCATCATTGCAACTCTTCAGCTTCTCTGGAGGTTCAACCCACGCGTCCAGCATCACTGAGTGTTATGCTGAGATTTCTTAGCCTATCTAGCAGTTGAGACTCTTTGTCTTCTCTATCATAGTCAAGATAATCCTCTTTGTTGCAGTTACAGGCTTCAACACCCATCCATCTGTCAATCACCTCTAAGAATAGTCTTCAATCACTAGAAGATGCCTCGAGCCTCTTCATCTTCTCTGGCGATCATGCTGAGGCCTCTTCAAGTCGTCTGGCAGAAACCATCAGTCGTTTCTAGAAGTTACACTGTGAAGTGCAACAGTAGCCCTCCGATCATATTCAAGTTCACCTGCACCATTGGATGGAGTTTGTAGGGTCTTGCATTTAATTTTCCATTTCACATTTTGACATTTTGGGATTCCTGTAGTTAAGGCTTCTTTACGCTTCACGTATTGATCCCTGAAACTCCGAAATTGAGCTTGGTTGCACTAGTTCCTTCCTCCATCTTCCATCGATGTGACCAATGGTTGTGACCACAGGCTGATTCAAAACGTGTTTCGCATTTCAACATTTCGACAATTCTTTTGTGAGGCATCTTGACTCTCCAAGTCACGATCTCCAAAACTCTGAAAAAGGAGATTAGCTGGACTAGCTTCGATCATTTCGGCATTTCGTATTTTGGCATTTCACGCTTTCAAATGTTAGGAATTCCTTTTGTGAGGCATCTCGCCTCTCCAAGTCGCGATCTCTGATATATCCTCCATTTCGCAATTTCGCATTTCGTCTTTTCACGATTTTTCATATCGCGAGTTCGAGAGGTTAGGGAACCTCGTTCCTTGTCTTTCCAGTAAGAGAAATGAGGATCTATAGCCACATGTCCTATGGACCCAATGGTCCAGTTCTTATCGTGATTTTGATACTTCACGGGCCTTCGTCATGTCTGATCAATGGTCCAGATCAATCCTCGATCCAACGACTAGGATTATTTCACGATTTCGCATATCGCGACTTCAAAGGTTAAAGTTCCTTTGTTCTTTGATTTCCCGGTCTGTGAAATCCCGGTAGCCGAAACTCTAAAATGGAGTCGGACTAACATATTTTCGTGTTTCACATTTTTCCGCTTCGAGACTCCTGTTGTGAGGGTCCTTGACATCTCCAACTCCCGATCTATGAAATATCGGTATTCGAAACTCCGAAATGGAGTCAGACCAACATATTTCGGCGTTTCGCATTTCGCCACTTCAGGACTCCTGTCGTGAGGGTCCTTGACATCTCCAACTCCTAGTCTGCGAAATCCTGGTATCTGAAACTCTGAAATGAAGTCGTACCAACATATTTCGGTGTTTCGTATTTTTCCGCTTCAAGACTCCTGTCGTGAGGGTCCTTGACATCTCCAACTCCCGATATCTGAAATCCTGGTCGAAGTGCCTGTTTTGGGTTTTTGGGGTTTCACATTTCGTGATTTCGAGACGCCTGTGCTGGAGAGTCTCGACTCTTGACTCCTCCAACTCCCGGTATCTGAACCTCCGGTCGATGTGTCTGTTTCAGGTTTTCGGGGTTTCGCATTTCACGATTTTGGGACTCCTGTGATGGAGAGTCTCGACTCTTGACTTCTCCAACTCCCGGTATCCTAACCTGTCCTTGTTTTTCCATTACTGCATACTCTGAACTTGCCATCAATGACAAGCACACGTGCCTGTAGACATGCCAACATAAGGAACTAGTCATAGTTATCTAGATCCTAAGATGGTGGAAATATTTCATTTTCCAAGAATCAAGCTTAGGAAACCTTGGTTGGTGCAATTAGATACAAGAGAAAAAAGTAAAATTAATGAGATGGTTAAAGGATGTCCAATGGACATGAACGGAATGAGCAGAAGGGAAGATTTGAACATCATACCTTTTGGATATTATGATTTCCTAATTGGTATTGATTGGTTGGATAAGCATCATGTTGTCCTATGTTGTTATAATAACGAATTTACTTTCTTGGATGAGAAAGGTAACTTGAAGAAAATTCATGGTATTCCAAGGGAAGTAACCATCATAGAAGTTTCAAGCTTACAGTTGAAGAAACGATTTAGGAAAGGATGTCAAGTATTTGCAACACATATGGAGGAGGAACCCAAGGATAAATTGTCAAATATTGAAGACTATGCATTCCTAAAATATTTTGAGGATGTATTTAGAGAAATATTGTGGTTTCTACCCAAGAGAGATATTGATTTCTTAATCAATTTGATGCTTGGATCAGCCCCAATATCCAAAACTCCTTATAGGATGAGTACACTAGAGTTAAAGGGACTGCAAATGTAGCTTGAGTAACTTTTGCAAAAGGGATACATATGCCCAAGTGTGTCACCTTGGGGTGCCCCAATATTGTTTGTGAAAAATAATGATGGTACAATGAGGCTTTGCATTGACTTCAGGTAGCTGAATAAGGTGACCGTGAAGAACAAGTATCCTTTGCCAAGGACCGATGACCTCTTTGATCAACTGAAGGATGCAAATATATTCTCCAATATCGACCTCATATTTTACTATCATCAGGTGATAATTAAAGAAGAATACATCAACACAACAAACTTCAGAATGAGGTATGGCCATTATGAGTTTACAGTGGTACCATTTGGGTTGTCAAATGCACCAGTTGTCTTCATGTGTTTAATGAATGGTATTTTCAGATATTACTTGGACAAGTTTTTCATTGTCTTCTTGGATGACATTATTATCTACTCAATGTCTAAATAAGAGCATGCGAAGCACTTTAGGATGGGCTACAAGTGTTGAGGGAGCATCAACTGTATGCAAAATTGATCAAGTGCTCATTTTACTAGAGGCAAATACATTATTTGGGACATATCATTTCAGAGGAAGGGATAGTTATAGACCTAGAAAAGACAAAATCCATTGAAAGATGGCCAACACCAAGGAATATATCCGAAGTGAGATATTCCATGGTACTTGTAGGTTAATATAGAATATTTATCGAGGGATTTTCAAATATTGCAAACCCAATAAAATCTTTGCAAAATAAGGGTGCAAGATTTGAATGGACTATTGATTGTGAAAGAATCTTCCAACACTTGAAGTATTTATTGAAAAGTGCACCAATTTTGTGAATTATTGATCATAATGAAGATTTTGTTGTGTGCATTAATGCATGCAAAGAAGGGCTCGATGGAGTCCTTAGTTAGAATGGGCATGTGGTATGATACGAATCAAGGAAATTAAAAGAGCACAAAAAACATTATGCTACTCATGATTTGGAATTGGCATCCATAGTGCATTCCTTGAAGATGTGGAGGCACTACCTCATGGGAAAAATATTTAAGTTGAGGATAGACCATAGCAGTTTGAAATATTTGTTTGGAAAACCAACTTTAAATGCCAGGAAAATTGATGGTTAGAATTCCTCAGTGAGTATGACTTTGATAGAAAGCATATCAAGGGTAAAGAGAACAAGGTGGTTGATGCACTTAGCCGAAGAGTGCATGAGATGCATGCTACAAACATTATCATGTGCCATTCAAATTTGAAAGACAAAAATTTAGAGGATACAAAATCAGATCAACACTATGTGGAAATAAAGACAAAATTACAGAGGTAAATTGTATTAGAAAATTGAATATTATGAGTTGAGAGAGGATTAAATCCTCATGTACATGGGTAGAGTTTATGTTCCTAACTTTCAGGAGTTTAAAAATATGGTATTAAATAAATGCATACTGTGCCTTATGCTGGGAACCTATGATACTAGAAGACAATTGCAGTTGTCAAAAAGCAATATTATTCGCTAGGTATGAAGAAACATGTGGCTGATTATATAGCCATATGTTTGGAATGTAAAAAATTCAAGGTTGAACACATAAACCTAGTTGATTTTCTACAAACATTACCCATTCCCGAGTGGAAATGGGAAGTTTTAACAATGGATTTTGTTATCTCATAATCTATACTAGTGCAAATCCCAAGACAAGTAAGGAGATTGGCGTAACAATTAGGATATCCTATCATTGTCACCTCAATAGGAATCCGTAACTTTTAGGAGTAGAAGAAAGTATACCCCAGGGGAGGCATCCCCGATGCCCTAAAGGGTTGGGTAGACTAAGGTTGTGTTAAGAAATACCCCCCCTCTCACTGGTCACCAAAGTCAACAAAGTCTACGTCTGAGAAATTTAAGGTAAATAAGTGTAATTTGTGTACCTACCCGAAACAAGAACAACATAGCATATATATGGAAATTTCATGTACAAAAATGACATTGAAGCCTCCAAAGATGATAGAAAAATAAATTATATGATAGATGAAGCAAAATTACAGTTAGATGACAGTTTAGTGCTCAAACTTGCTAGAAAAGAAAGTGAAGATTGAGCATATCTCAAGTAGATCCTTTAACAATTGTCACAAGCAAGTTCTGAGTAAGTTAGCTACGTGTTAGCTTAGTGTATGCATAAAATTGAAGCAGTTAGTATGGTTTTAACAATATTTTACAACAACAACAAGTAGATTAGTAATCTAGGCTAAATTAGGGTTAGAGATAGTTAGTAAAAGCTTAGGAGAATAGTGTTTTAGTGTTTGATAAATCCTTCAACAAGAGAAAATTGAGAACTAGTGCCTTTTATGGATTATGGAGTCAATTATATAATCACAATAACTTGGATAAAATAAATGATTACTTGTCTAAGAGATAACAAGGTGGAAGCTTGAGGAGTAGCACCTTAAGTCCTCAAGTACCAAGCCTCAAAGAGTAAATTCAACTAGGGTGTAGGGACTTCTAGGCCCTAGTGATTGTATTTTTATTAGACTCTTGAAATATATTCTATGCAACAAGAAATAGAAAAAGCTTCTAAAGTGCTAGCACTTTAGGGCTCTAGAAGTTTGTCTAGACAAGATCTTCTTAGGAAAAACTTAGCAAATAAAGAGCAAGAAAGAAGCACCTTATGTTTCTTACTCCTAGGGTTTCAAGAAAGCAATTTCATAATCTTAAATATGAACAAGTAAACATACCATAAACATTTATCATGAAAGGAAAATTGCAGATTTACTTACTTCACCAAGAATAATCAAGCACAAAAATCTTAGATTGCCAAAGATTCCACCAAGAAATGACCCAAGAAGCATCCACATTAGTCTCCAAGAAAGTGTGCCTCACAATTTTAGCCAGGGATGATTTTAAGGATGGAAATTTATTTTAAAATGTAGAAACCTTGGCGAATCTTACTAATCCTTCATATTCCAACAATAAATTTTTGGCAATATTTTTGTAAAAATATTTAAATTTCTAAGGATTTTATATATTTATATAAAATTTTGGCAATTTTTAAGGTAAAATAATTTTATCCTATAGAATTTTGGCGAATCATTTTTAGAATAGCGAATATTGTTTTAGAAAAAACCATGGAAAATTAGCCCATGAGCGAAATTTAGCCCCTAAAATCATCCCTGAAATTTTTAGCCAATAACCCTTAAGAGGGAAACAATTTCAGTCCTCCCTCTTGTGAGAGGTGCGTTATGATGAAAAAATGAATTCAGCCAACCATATTCATATGGAAAATCCTGGCTTAATTACCCAACAATTGTGTCTTTTTACAAAACTGAGCCTACATTTCAATTTTGTCATTAAAATTAAAAATAAAATCAATTCTTTACAAAATATCCTTAAAGAGGGTGACGCCATCCCTTCTAGGGTGACTTTAGGCCTCCTAAAGGGTACGTTGAGGTTGTCTATTGGAACATTGGGCCTCCAAAGGCTAGCCTCCATGCCACACGTGCCAAAAATCTCATCCAACATCTCCAAATATCAAACCCTAGCCCTAGGTGACGTCATGGGCTACTAGGGTGACGTCTAAGGCCTCCAAGGGATAATGTTCAGGTGGGAAGACCTGGGAAATCATTGTCTAGGCATGATAGAGTGCCTCCAAAGGAAACATCTTCTTCCTTCACTATGCAAATTGGCCATCATGATCTCGCCCTAGGCTTGGGGTCTCTGCATCCATCCTTGGGCTTCAAGCCCTTATGAAGGTCCGAACTAATCATCTCCTCATGAATACCTATCCATTGAGAAAGGTCCTACAAAGACAAATAGGTACGCCCTCCATGGGTCCATGAGTCACAAGTATCATAACAAGTAAGCCACATCTAATAATCAAACCACCTGAACATGTGCATAAAACCCCCATTTTCTGTTAGAAAAACAGGATGGCAGAGCAATAAAATAAAAAAAATGTGGAAATAAATAAAAAAGATACACAATACAATAGAGACACAGATATACGTGGTTCACCCAGTGTGGGCTACGTCCACCAGAGAAATTGCCAGGTCCGTCCTTTTTATTATCCAACAAAATGAAGGGATACAACCTACAACACACCCGTTGTAACTCCCTCTTCTTTCTCACATAGTATCCTCTCTCAGAATAAAATATTCACAATAATACATAGCCACAATACAATTCCCTCATAAAAGAGGGTTTCCTTCTAGGAAAAAAAAACTAACATAATCTCTATCGTCAGATCTGTGACTTAATGATGAACGGTCAAGATTGACTATGAAATTAATATATACATTTACAAGGCAATTTTTCCTTTAGGAGCTTCGCCCCCGAACCCCATTGGGGGACACTGCCCCCGAGACCCCCCAACCAGGGGGATGAGCCCCCCAGAACATGCAGGGGGGAAAGCCCTCCCTAAAACCCCCTCGCGTGGAGAGGCGTACAGTCTTCATGGGGTATAAACATGACTGAAAACAAATACCTCTGAATCAGGAAGATAATCAGGCTTGACAACCAAAATTTGCAAGCTAAACAAATGGTCCAGGACGTTATACAATTTGTCAAATCTATTGGGTCAATCATTTCCTAGGTCCAAGGTGTTTTTCGAGAGAAACCCATCTAAGCCATGTGTGAGTGTGAAGTGGAGTGGGGTAAACTTCTTGGCATGGAGTTCATGACATACAAGGGTTTGTATTGTCTCATTTATGAGTTCCTTTTTTGAGGGTGTGTTGCTTTTTGTCCACAATGTGACATTTTTCCAAGCCCATTTATTTCCATTAACTAATTAAGGTCCAAAAATTGGGTACTCTCTAGGGTTAATCGATTAATTTGGGGGGCAATACCACATATTCACTTGAAGGGAGAGGAACATAAAGTGCCATGGGGGTATAGCGTAGCTTGTAACACACTTGTGTAGATCCCTTAACAAGTGGGACATCTGTAAATGTGAAATTATGATTTTGCAAGCCTTTTGTTTTTAAAAGATAACAATTCATTGTTTGTCAAGACCTCTTGGGTGAGCATCTAGAAGGTTTTATGGATGACTTGTATATTTTTCCAACTACTTTTCCCTTTGGGCCTTTAGCCCCTTCTTCCCATGAAATGAGGTACACTCCCTTCTTGGGTCAGTACACCCAAAAATCCCAAAATATAAGGAGAAGGAAGGAAAGAAGTAGTGAAGGTGATAAGTATGATCGGTAATGGATGATGACTCTTTAAGGAACCCCCTAGTAGCACCCTAATCCCGAGTTTGACCAACTTACTAATACAAAATGATACCCACTAGGGTTAAATAAGTAAAAGAGTATAAATTCCAAGCAATTGTTTTGTAATCAAGAAAGATCATTTGCAACATGTTCAAATGTTTCGAATATTAGAGTGACACTTACCATGATGCTCGGACTCATTACCTGATGGAGCACGACCCATTTACCTCTGGGACCATGACATGGTGGTGGATGCTTCTACTTCTTGTGATGTGTAGAATGCATCAAATGAAAAAGAAGGGCCCTCTGGGGCTATGCTCTGTCCATCCAACTCTCGACACTCCATTCATGCAACTTGCGGGCCTAGAGACATAATCTCCTTAGTTACCCCTAGGTTGGGGGTAACATATTTCATCACTAAGTTTCCCAGAACTTCCAAGAAACATGATTCCATCATGGTGGTGGTGGATGAGCTTACTAAATATGCCCATTTTATGCTAGCGAAGTTAACTCACAAGGAATCTAACATTTCTGATATTTATATGAGAGAAATTGCTAGGATACATGGTGTTCCTAAGACAATTGTGTCTGAAAAAGATCCCAAGTTCACATAATTTTTTTTGGAAGGGATTATTCAAAGGATTTGGGACAAATATGAACTTTATCACAACCTATCATCTAGAGTTAGATGGGAAAATAGAGAGGGTCAATCAAGTGATAGAGAATATGTTAAGAATGTATGTAATGGACATACCATTGAAATGGGAAAATTATTTGCATTTGGTTGAATTTTTTTACAACAAGGGTATCAAACATATTTAAAGATGAGCCCATTTGAGGCACTTTATGGAAGAAAGTATAGTACACTAGTAAGTTGGGACAACCCAGTAGAAAAAGCAGTGGTTGGGACAAAATTGCTTAGGGAAATGGAAGAACAAACAGTGAAGATAAAACATAATTTAAAGGATGCCCAAGATAGGTAGAAAATCTATGAAAATAAAGGTAGAACTCACAGAGAGTTTTAAGTGGGTGACCATGTGTTATTGAAAGTGTTAGTGCTACAAGTTTCTCTTGGACTGCTCAAGTGCAAGCCTAGCACATCATGAATAAAAATATTTGATTGGATAACTTGGATTTTAGGAAATTATTAGAGTGGTTAAATTAATCAAGAAAGCAATGAAACCATTGGGCATGGAGTCTATGAAATATAAAAATCTTGACTTAACATCCTATGGGCAACAAAACAGGTCAAATAAGGCCTTAGATCAGTTATGAGATCAAATAAGTGTGAATGAAGAAATCAGGAAAAACACAAATTGTAGATAAGGCTGAAAAACAACTTGCTTTCAGTCACTACAAGAATAATCTGTAATAGTTAGAAAACCTTTCAAAACATCATAGAATGAAAAAGATGTGTATGTGGTAGCTGTTGTAATAATCCTTATCACAACATCCTCAACACAAACTCTATTCATACAATCCTTATACAAACATAACACATCCATTAAGAGGAAAATAGAAGGAATATGATAACACGTAAGGAAAAAGACTAACTGATAAAAAAGTCTTACTCATCAGTTGAGATCTTTGAATAAAAAACTAAGACAAGTCTTTGAGGAAAACATAGAGCTATCATGCCCTGCAACTCATTATCATTTCTTTGAAAACCTTACAACAGACCTCTCGGATCTCTCCTCTCTTTTTCCCCTACTAGATGTAGTATTTTACATGAGCATATATAGAGAGAGATGCCATCAATCCTAAATACTTGAGTCATAAACTTTCTTTCTAGAAATAGAAAGTTGTTACAACAACTTGAAACTTGTAAAAAGTGAATTACTATTTCCTAGGAACTAGTCTTTAACATAATGACTCATGTAAACTATGATCTATATTCCTGGAAACTAGTTTAACAGAAAATAAATGAAAGTGAGAAGATGTTGGCTTCTCAAATAAGCTCGAATAGCTACTGCTTGAAAAGATGGAGAAATTTGCCACCTATGGTATTATCTCTTCTCCACATCATCAACCATTAATAATAATGATAAATCGAGTTCCATGATTCCAGGTACCTTTTGGTAGCATCATTCAGTAGCTTGTTGGGTAGAAAGATTTTGTAGCACCTTCACAAATTACTCAGCACACTTCGTAGCAAAATATCAAAAATAATCTTGCAAAATGAGTAGCGCCTGAGTCTATGTCTCTCTGTGCATAATTCAGTCTCTGTATGAATTTCGGTAGCACCAAAGCCTATGTAATTTAGTCTCTGTAGCACCCAAGATATTTGGTAGCGCACTGTGAAATTTACAGCGCCCAGGAGATTGGGTAGCGCACTATGCAATTTACAGCGCCCAGGAGAGTTGGTAGTGCCCAAGAGATTTGGTAGCTCACTGCGGAATTTGTAGTGCACCCCCCTCTACACATTCATGCTTGAAAACGGTGAAACGGGTGAGAAATTGGGAACATCATCATATATATCGTGGCTACATTTAGTTATTCAACACTTGCACAATCATTTGGCACCTGACAACTTGCATTGGGCATGTGTTGAATGTGGTATTTGGCATATTAATTAGCTTGATATGTAGTGTGACTTAGGATTAGTCTCAGAAGCTGATAAGATTGACTTAGGCCACTTAAAGAACACACCACATTTTTGATAAAAGGAAAATAGATTCTTTTTAATAAAAGGCAATAAAAATATAAAAAGTATATTTTTATTTTGAACATAAGAAAATAAAGATTTAGGGAGACTAATGAAAAGGTTCTTTTTATTTTTGCAGGTTAGAGGAAAAATACAAAGGATGATCCATTAAAGCTGGTCAAGACTTGATGGGAAATCTGAAGGTCATGACAATGGGCAAAGCCCTGGAGATTTATAAATTTGGAAAAGGAGTTCAAAATAACATATGAATGATAAAAATAAATGAGATTCTATGGGAACTTCCAGTATCAATACGTGGATTTTGACTACTGCAAATCTAGATACTAACATAAAGTAAAGGCCAAGCGAAGTTCCCTCAAGTTGGGAAATTGTTCAAAGATGGAAACATGTTATTGTGGGCCATTTGAAGTCCTGAATAGGATTGGTCCTGTTGCATGCATGTTTTCACTACCTACATCCATGTGCATTCATAATATATTCCATGTATATTTTCTTAAAAAGTATGTACCTGATGCTAATCATGTCATTGATTGGAATGTGATTCAAGTGGAGCAAGAAGGCGACTTTCAAGTGAAACTAGTTTTCATATTGGATCGAAAGATCAAGTAACTTCATAATCGAGCCATAGGGCTAGTAAAGGTCCAATGGACCCAGTACGGTCCTGAGGATGCAACTTGGGAACACAAGGATGCTATGCGGGAAGAATTCCCACAAAATTTTGAATACTTTTGAATTTTTTATTGTACATGTGTATATAATGCACTGAGGAAAATGCATAAATAAGGGGGAGGGGATTGTAACACCCCTAGGCCAAACCCCAATTGTAATGTAAATGTAAATGTACATATAGGATGATGATACAATAGATTTTGGGTCAGATTACCTTTGTATATATGCATTTTGAGTCGAGAATGCTTGTGTGGTTATTAGGATGGAAAGATAGAAGCTAAAAGAGCCAGTGAGCCTATCTTTATATTATGTAATGAGACTAAGATATTAATGAAAACACATCACTATTGTAGACAAACTAGATAGAAAGAGTATGGGGGGATAGACTCCACTAGAAAGAGAAAGGGGGGATAGTATTCTAGGAAAGGGGATAAGATAAGGGGGCTTAATCCTAAAGGAATACTTTATTAATATTCCTAAAGTATAAATTCTAAAGTATGGGATATAATTTTTATCCTAAGTCCCTAAGGGGGAACATATCACCATGTGGGGGGGTCCCATGTAGTTCCCAACATGACAAGTGCCAAGTTTATAACATGCACATATATTTGGGGGATATTAGTTCATTTTCCATCATTCATTCATCATTGTTACCATTATTCTCTCCTGCCATCTATACTCCACTGTTTCCATCACCATACCTCCACAATGGAAATCCTTGGAGTTATGAGAAACTAGTAACCCAAGAATTGGGATGAAGATGTGGGTTTTCAGGCCCATATTTTATTGAATAAGCAGGTTGTCAGACCCATGAGTGTTGTCTATAGAAGATAGAACTACTGAGAATTGTTTTCCCAAGGTTCCAAGCTACAACTACAGGGATATGAGATGTCATGTACGACCTATGGCTGAAGCCTTGGAAGGGAAGTGGGGTAGATGAAGGACTATTGAGAAGAGAAGGGGCACACTTCCTGGGGTGGGAAAGGCATGTGGGGAATGAGAGGTTGTAGGCTATTTTCTAGATTTGGCACCCAAGTCTGAGCATTTCTTCTATTTGAGAGACCTTAGCCTAGTTTCAGATTCCTTTTCCCAAGTGGAGTTTTATCCCTAGCTAAGGGGTGACCTACTGCTAAGTTAATGAGAAACATAATCTATGGATGGGAGGAAAGTCTGAGGTATGCACGCAGTTGGTGATCTTTTATAAAAGATAAGTGTCTTTTCTATGTATTTTATTTAATTACTGTGTGTAATTATGTATTTCTATTATTTGTTGCTATTCTACATAACAATGTTCACATGTTGAGTACTTAAGAAATTTAATGGTGTCATAGTTTGGAATTTTGGTGTGGCATATCCCAACTTGGAGCTAGGGATTCTATAGAAAGCTTTCCACCGGTGCAAAAATCACCTCAATCAGAGTTCATATGTGAAATTTATTCCTCGCGTAAGTTGACCTACCATATTGATCACCATGGTCCGAGTGGATGTTGCTCCAACCCCCATTACTTAAACATATGGGGTTAGCCACGTAGTGGATTTTCTAAGAAAATTATAGAAGGTCCAACACCTTATCAAAATTGAGGGTTGAGGAATTCAAAACCCTACCCCTATATGGCTATCAAGATATGTTAAATACTAGGCCGCTAGGAGGAGAAGGGATTCCATTTTATGTTATTGTATTTTGCTCCATAGCTATGAAGAACAACTAGGAGTGGGAAATTAGAGAGAATAATAGAGGGGGATAATGTTTTGTAGAAACCTAATAGGACACAGGTATTAGGTAACTCCGTAGAGAGTTTCTTCTCCTTTGTACTTGCATTATTTCCATACCATAGAAAAGAGATCAGGGAAGCCTTACCTTCTATTTAGGTTTTCTCTCATAAGGGTTGCTTACAGAAAATCCTTGTGTTATTTTGTGGATGGTGTGTGATTGTATTTTACAGTTCTCTATTTTCTGTGGTTTATCTATTTCATGCATAAGAAGAAAATCAATAGCTAATATTTTATAATATAAAGGAATTTGACCTTCATAGTGTAGATTTCAGTTTTATTTATCATATCTGTTGTGATGAACTGTTCCAATGGAATATCCACGACAATTTACAAATCATATTGGTATCAGAAAAAATTTCCTTTTAGGTATTTGAGGTAATTTTCAAGATCCAGGAATATACATGGCAGTTTGCAAATCAATGACAGTAGATGATCTGGTAAGTAAGATTAGATTATAATTTCATGACCATCCTCTTCCATACCCATTGGGATGGGCAAATAATAATGAAAAAATCAAAGTCACTAAGTAGTGTAAGATCAAATTTACCATAAGTGCAAACTATATTAATGAAGTGGAGGTAGATTTAGTACCACTTGATCTATGTGTTGTAGTGTTTGGAAGACTTGACATGTATACGAGGGATTCAATATTCATGAGGAGATAAAACCAGTACCACTTGATCAAGGATGGGATCAAGTCTTGCATTATCAATGTTCTCAAAGGTAAATACAAGATCTCTTTAGTAAGTTCTAACCAAACCAAGAAGCTTGTTATTTCAAGTAGGAATTTTGTATTTATTTTCTTAAGATAGAATCGACAAGGAAATTAATTGACTAGGGGGTGAAATCATGAATTTGGGTAACACTTTTGTGAGAATCGAGTCTCCAAAATTCCTACTGACATTTTTTCGGCTGAACTAATAATTATTTCGTCCCAATATTTAGACGTGAAATAAAATGATACCGTGAAAATGGCCTCAACTGTCATGTACCATATTAGCCAAATGAATTTCTTTTCCGGTAACATTTTTAGACTGAATGTGTTTTCGGCCAAAAGAATATTTTGGCCAAAAAGATGTTTCTTCCGAAAAAATCTTTCAGTTGATTTTTTTTTATATATCACCCACACATCTCCCCATTCACATTTTCCCGAACTGTTTGAATGATGGTTGATGTTGATTAATTTTAGTTGTTGGTTGGTGCTTGTGGACGTTTTTGCTGGTGGTTGGTGGTGACGGTTGGTGTTGGCAGTCGTTGTTGTTGGAGGTTGTTGTGGGAGGCTGCTGCTAGAAGCTGGTGCTGGAGGTTGTTGATGTTGGGTGTTGTAGCTTGCTTTTGTTTATTTCCGTTGGTCCAGGTAAATATAACACTTTCCTAGTTAATTTTTTTTTTAATTATTTACATTTTGTGTTTTAGGAGGTTAATAAGGTCAAATTCGACCGTGTCCATGTACAGGGATAGGCCTGAATTTGGGCCTTCCCTATACATGGACAAGTATGAATTTAGGTCTGTCCCTGTACATGGATATGGCTGAATTCAGGCTTGTCTTGGTAAATGGACAGGGTCGAATTCATCTCTGTCCCTGTACATGGACATGGCCGAATTTGGGCATGTACATGAACAAGTCGAATTCGGTCTTGTCCCTATACATGTAGAGGGATAGGCCTCCGATTATTCTTAAGTGCAATACATATTCTCACAATTACTCACCTAACGATCGAGTTTGATAAAGAGTGGAGAATAATGCAATACATGCAAGATTATGTATTAATTACTTGAATGGCATAAAATTGATTATCTTACTTTCAGTTTTCTATGTTCTTGTTTGTGAAAAATCTAGAAACCACTCATATAGTTACTTGGATCATATATTTATTACCTATACTTTATAATCTCAAAATCAACCTGAAACACATCCCAATATGTAAATTCAGAATAATACTTGTATAACTAGGTTGAATGGAACATAAAATAGATACATTATGCCCTATATGTATTCTAAAACAACATACAAATCTCGAAGACGTGAAAAGAAAAAGAAACCACACATATAGTTACTTGGATCATATAATTATTACCTATACTTTATAATCTCAAAATCAACCTGAAACACATCCCAAGATGTAAATTCAGAATAATACGTGTGTAACTAGGTTGAATGAAACATAAAATAGATACATTCTTCCCTATATGTATTCTAAGACAATATACAAATATCCAATACATGAAAATCACAAGAAATCACTCATACCTATATCTAATCATAGCAATTCTCTCATTGGGGGAAAGACTTGCTTCTTAGATGATAAAATTTTGTAAAATAAGTCTAGAACAATTAAATGAATGTTTCGTGAAATCTAAAAGATTCGATTGAAAGGACAAATTCTAGGTGAGGCCAAATGATACTCAAGGGAGAAGGTAGAGAAAACATTTCCTCACCTCCTCCAATAAAATATTTTGAAGACCAAAAGCCTCTAAAAATGGGGAGGTATGATGTGGAATAGATCTCTATATAATTTTTCATCTACTTTGGTGCTTATTGGGTAAAACAAATGGATCTATTGACTTATGGGGCCCTTTTCAAGGGTAGGTCCTATTTTGGTTATTTGGGGTCCCAAGATTTTTGGAGCATGTTTGGGGTACTAAATGGAAATTTTTTGGGATAAAACTTCATATAGATAGTCCATAACCTTCTTACATTGTTATACACATTGATATCTTTCCAGTGACATAAATACCACCTTAATTGGAGTTGATATGATTAAGTTATGCCTCCCACAAGTTGACATGTCTTGTTGACCACCATGGTAATGAGTTGATGCCATATTATCTCTCATTAATCACACATGTGTTTCTAGTCACATGTGGACATCCAAGAAGATTCTAGAGGGTCCAAAACCCCATACCTAATTAGGAACTAAGTCATGTAAAAAAACTATCCCTATTTGAGAGTTGAGGCATGAAATTTTTTTATTCTTGATCGGGAGTTAATCCATAAAAATCCCTAACTGAAAATGAATATCAAGACATGTTAAATATTTGACCATTAGGAAAGGAATGGGTTCCATTCTTGTTGTATAAATTATTGTTCCATAGGTGAGGAAAACAAGGAAGTGGTATATTGGAGCAATATAAAGGAAGTAAAAGGCCTTATATCAACCATACAAGCTGAAGTCTTAGTGGTTAATTCATAATGAGTTAAAATTCCTTTGTATCTACATTTCATATATGAGAAGAAAAGAGGAATACATACTTCTCATTATAGCAGGGTTATCCTATATTGGATTTTTCAAGACACATCTAGTTTTTTTTATGTGGATGATGTGATATTTGTTTTAACTTTTGTTGTTTCAATATCAACTTATTTTAACATTTCAAAATTAAATTAGTGATATTAAATCTTAATGTTAAATAAAACTTTACATAAAAAAAGGAATTTACAAAAAATTCTAACATGTATTGTGATGAACTAATGTAATAAAATATCCATACAATTTTCAAATTAGTTAAATCATCCCAACACTTACATTTGAACTGATCTTATTAGTCCCTGTCCTTCGGGCAATGGACTATTAGTAATCGTTTTATCATCCATCTATTAATAAGGAATGCAAACTAACCATTTAACCCAAAGTTTTTAGAGTTTTATGTAATTTCTCATTTCGTATTTGAATTTTTAACCTAACTTTTCACTTTGAGGTCTTATTTGGCTTCATCCCGAGGCACAAGGAGAAGATATGCAAAGTATTTAGTTTGAAATTATGAAATGATGATTAGATTAAGGTGTACATATTTTCATCTAAACTAATTCTATCTCCACAGATAACATTAGTTCGTTAACATTTATTTTTTTCGCTCTCCACTCTCCTTCTTCACTTTAATGAGTTATGTGCCCAAAAACAAAGGCTGAGAACCATGCATGATTCGTGTCCATAAATGAAGGCTAAGTCCCATGAATAATTAGTTTATAAGGATACTCAAGGCCAAGCCCATTCCATCATCATCTGGGCATCCCTTCATCCAGTCTTGAATAAGACCGTGTCGCGCTTTGCACACGGTGCCTCCAATGGAGTTTTCCTTCCCATCATATTATAAGCTTAACATATTGTAAGCTTGATTTAACTTTCAAGTCCCTAGTAAGTAGTAAGTGGAAATTTTTCCTTCCCAACATATTGTAATCTTGATTCAATGGCCGATTCTATGGTATGGTAAAGGCCTGCGTGGAAACTTCTCAGGAAGCCTCCGAAATTTCTCTCAAAGAACCACATATTTGTTGTTGCACCGCCTTCTTCACTAATATGCAAAACAACAACAACATGTCAGGTTTTCAAGAGGTCAGGTTTCATAATACAAAGAATTTTGAAGCATCTATGGTAAGAAAACACAATCTATAAGTTCGTATGGTAATTATTCAATTTTTAATTTATCTAGATACTAAAAATAACATGAAAAAAAAATGTAATCTACCACAATGAAATGATGAATATATTAAGGAGAGGCCATCTTTACTATTTACCATATTTTGATATCATATGGATAACGTTTTCTCTCAATATTATTTTATCTTCTTCTTATTAGATCACCTACACGAATATAATAATAAATACAACTCAAGAAAATTGTAGTCAATTGATCTAGAACAACATGCAAAATTGTAAGCTCATTTCCTCTTCAATTGAACACTATGCACAATGTTTCTGGAAAGCTTGGAGAGATACTCCCCTTTGTTATCCATTTCTATCATAAATTTACCCCATAGGTTCTATACTATTCTTAATTTATTTACAACATCGTTATCATGACATACTATATTTATGATCGCGGAACCATTTCGGTACTAAACAAGCTACTCCCCAGCTATCATTCAACCGTGTGACCCCCGCAAAAACAACTTACAACACTAAATTTAACTCTAGATAAAATTTTGAAACCCCTAACCCGCACGAAGCCATGAACGTTAAGAAACAAATCTAGTAGCTAGTTTTCAAAACCATAATGAGACCAGGATGAGAATATACACAGCCCCAAACCCAATTAAAAAATAAATAAAAATTCACAGAAAGTGTGGAGAAGCAAGGTAAATAATTAGAACCTACAGGACTAAAGGCTAACAATTTCTCGTGTTGAAATCACATCTACCTGCATGAGATATTTCTCTAAGGCTAAATTGGAGTCTCTTTCATCAGCATGCTCAAGACTTTAAACCAAACGTTGAATTGAGTTATGCATTTCCCTCTGGTGGTTTTTGTCTCCATCTCTTCTGAATATGGAGAAGATCATATTCCATCCAAACCTTGACATTTTTGCTGCAGGAAATATAGTTTCTCCACCATTCACTATCTGAGCTGATGTTACCCTCAAAAGAACAAGTGAAAAATATATTTTCGTGTGAATTTCTTCGCAATTTTTTATCTGCCAAATAGGAGTTTGAAATGGTATTTGGTAAACAAGGAAACTTCTATTTTTCTTGGGAGTTGTTAGTACTCAAATTAACAGCGTTAAAATGTGGACTTTTGGTCATGACAGGAATGCTACTAGAAAAGTGGCATTTCTGTAGTGCCATCATAAAACATTATATCACTTCCCAAAAATATTTGAATTCTTTGCCATGCTCGTTTTTAGGCCATATCTAGATTGCTTATGTTATTTGAGTAAAATTGTGGCTTTTTATAGAGCATCAAAACCCAAGTGCTAAGGAGACTCTTCGAAGGAAAATTTCCAAAATCGAGTGTACCTGCAATCAACATACACACAAGCTAGCAACATAGCACAAGTCAAGCTAAAGCTTATAGATAAATACCAAGTGAAGTCATATGGAGGACGAGCCTACAGGGCGCACCCTTTTGCTGTGTGCATTGATTTATGGAGATAACGTTTATATATATGTTGTGTGAGATAATGTCCAAAATATTTTAAAAGATATATATGTCTATTGCAGCTGCCAGTGCACAATATGAGAAAGTAGCATTAGCCATATGTCCAATTTGCACCAAATCAAAATCATGAGCAAATTGTGCAGGTGTTCAAAAAAACCGATGGCGATTATCATAATATAGAGATTGTGGGAAATAAATAAACAGAGTTAATATTTAGCTTGTCTAGGAGTGCAAAGTGCATACATAGCAAGAAGATATGTCTCAAGGTAGGAACTAATAACACATACCAATTGCTAAAGCAATTCAATGAGCTGCCACAATGTTTATTTTCCAAATAGCCGAGTAACAGATATGATAGCCAAAAAAAATAAAAGGAGCACCAAGGCACATGGAAATCGAGCCACAGAAGCATGAGTAGTTTACAAGTGTTTTAAGGGTTTGATCAACAAAGTATCTGGCTTCCATATCAATATAATAGAGCGCTGAGCAGTGTTGAAGACTTTAGGCAGAAATCCAAGTGTCCAGAAGAACGCCCGAGAAGTAAAGGCCCACCAAATGTCAAATAAAAATGGATCGTTCAACAAACATATTTACACCAACTGCCAAAAGGTCTTATTCGATGAGGTAGTCTTCACATGGTTCGCAGGTTCAAACATCAAATATCGACTTCAAATAGATATCAAAATCAATATCATTTTCTATTTCTAAAAATTGCAAGGTGTTGAATGTTTATGGCTCTAAGGATGAGATCATTCCTATTACGGATGCTTTCGAATTTGATAAAATCTTTCATTTGAACTGGTTTGTTACATAAACCTAAGGTGTCTTTAAAGGTGGGAAGAATCGAGACTGCAGTGGGAAACCTTGTCAGATACCTTGATTTGCAAGGTAGTTTTGGTGCAGATTGCTAATCCTGCAAGGAGTAGGGGTTAAGATGTGGAAGATGTGCTAGCTGAGATACATTCTACGACCAAAAGAATCAACGAGACCTTTGGGCACCCAGGCTATGAGCCTGTTGTATTGATAGAGAGGCATGTTCCATTCTATGAAAGAATTGAATTCTACACCATTGTAGAGTGTGTTGTGGTCATTATAGTTATAGCTGATGCTTACCAACAAACACACTCATAATTTCTTAAGGTGGAAAATAATCAGTATAGGAGTGTTGGGTCAACTTCACTGACTGCTGCTCTGGTTGGAGACCATTTGTTGGTAGCTAATTTTGGTGACTCTCGAGCTGTTCTCTACAGGTATGGAAAATATTTTTGCTCTTCCAAGGGATCATAAACCTAATCAAAATGATGACCGAAAGCGAATTAAGGATGATGGAGGATTTGTCATATGAGCAGGCATAAAAGAACTTTTTATATATATTGTTTTTGCAGATATGAGAAGAGATTAATGAAGGCAACAAACATAGCAGTTAGAGGATAAGAGATCGAAATTCTTTGCCACATATAAATCCACCTTTGGAGGAGATCTTCAAATATTTTGGGGATTGTTAAGTGTCTAGATTTCAAGGCTCAAGTATTAGAGATGGAGTTGTTTCATAAGAGATTGGTTCTGATCTTAATACAAAAACATCTTCTACATTAGAGATGGCATATCATGTGCCTTATTTTGAGCTATGAATAGGGTATATTTTCCAAGATTATTCTAGGATATCAGAGAGAGAATCCAGTGTCACACCTTCAACATAGGGAAACATCATCCAAGTTTTTTTTTTATCAAGGATCAAGTCTACAACATCAAAGAACATACCCAGATTTGGGGAATCCCACTTGGAAAATTATAAGAGGCAGATCAATCCCATTCCAAGGAGATTTGTGACCAACAGTTCTTAGCTATTCGAGACTTCATTTTTTAATTTTATTTTTATGATTTCATTTCCAACAAAATAACAACTAATTTCTGTATTTAGAAATTCTAGATCCAACAATTTGGGATCTCAGTTAATCATTGTAAGGCTATAAAGACAAAACATTTCTAAAGAGAGAGGAGGGGGGAGGCCTATGAGGGTGAGGCCTGATAAGAAATTTGATGAGATAGCATCCAATGTGTGTTATTGTAAGCCCGAGGAGATTTTATTTTGTGATCGCTTATGACATTGAATATTTATGACAGTTGTTTTATCAGATTGTGATTTCCCTTGTTTTACACTATGCTTTTCATCTTCATTGTTTTACACTCTGTTTTTCATCTTTCTTGAACGAATTGTAGACATTGAGAATCAATGGCTGCCCATGGATAATAGATTACACTCCACTCACCCCCCCAAACGTCACCCTCCACTCACCTTACCACCCAAAACTCCCGCGTACATTCCATGCCTCACGCCCCTCCATCACACTTACCATTTAAAATCAACGCATAATAATTTTTCCGGACCCCCCCTCACCTTCCGAAGTTTAACGAGAGGGGGGGTCCGGAATTTGAAATAATTCTCGTGCACATCTGAGCGGACCTGGGGTGGCCACGTAAATCAACGGTCCAGATTGGATTCCGGACACCCCCGTCTGTTCTACATTACACTCTGTTTTTCATCTTTCTTGAANGGGGGGTCCGGAATACCGCCCCCCCGAAGAAAAACCAGTTTTCTAAAAAAATTACCATTTTTGCCTGTTTTACCACGTCCTCTTCCAGATCAATGTTTTGGAAAACAGAGACGGATTTTAAAAATACGAGAGAGGTTTTTTCTCAAAACGGGATGAGGAACAAAAACCTCTTTCATTTTTTTCAACGGAGTTACGAGCAGGGAGAATCGAAGAAATATTCGAGACATATTTTTCCAGATTTTCAATTTTCCGTTTCAGTCCCGATCTTGCAGGAGATGTTACGGCCAGATGGTAATGAATTTGGCGAAAACGAAGGAGGGTTTTGTCTAGAACATGTCCATATACAATAAACACCTTCCGTTTTCTCCCAAGTGTCATCATTGAAGAGAAAATCCCGTCTGTTCGGACCCCTTTTTCGTAGAAAACCGGTCCGTCTTTCATGGCAGAAAACTCCAAATTTTGTGGGAGTGGTGCCTATTTTTTGGCCGAGGCGATTAAACCGACTTCCGAAACTTATTGAGGAGACCTCTCCTATTTATAGAGATGATTTTTAATGTAAAAAGGTTGATCAGTCAGGGAACCATGATGAATTTTGTATAAAGCAGCTCACAGAGCCAACTGTAGTTTTTTCATCAATTCAGATAATACAGTCGCAGCAGTTACAGGATTCTTGTGTCAAGTATATTGGTGAAGTGCTCGTCCAGTAAATTGTTTTCTTTGTCTCCATATGTTTTCTTTCCTTATTATTCGACAGAAGATTATGAGCAGAATTTGTTGTAAGATACACTCTGTTTCTGGCTGTGGATAATATTAATGTTTTCTTCTGATATTCAGTGGCAGAATTCTTCATTGCTCTGTTGC